>JAQQSY010005338.1:0-11726 GCA_028646535.1 Procyon lotor | reverse complement strand
AAACTGATGGATGTAGCTCACTACAGCCCATAACTCTGGGGCTCAGTGACCCCCCTGTGTATGTGGATGGTGAGGGCTGGGGATGCTTGATGTCCAGGAACACAATTCACTAGCAATGGGATCAGCATAAGAAGTTTTTTGTTTGTTTGTTTTTGTTTTTTGGTTTTGTTTTTTTTTAATATTTTATTTATTTGACAGAGAGAGAGAGCTCACAAGTAGGCAGAGAGGCAGGCGGGGGGTGGGGGGGAAGCAGGCTCCCCACTGAGCAGGGAGCCTGATGTGGGGCTCAATCCCAGGACCCTGAGATCATGACCTGAGCCGAAGGCAGAGGCTTAATCCACTGAGCCACCCAGGTGCCCCAGCATAAGAAGTTTTAAATGCAGATTTGAAGAAACAGGAAACCCTAAAGCCCATTGCTTCCCACTCACCAACTTAGCAGAAGCTGCAGGAAGATGGCAAGGATCACCTGAATTTCCCGGGGTGGACAACCCGTGACACAGCACTCCATCCCTGACCTTCACTGCTGCAGCCTTACAAGTAAACGCCAGCCTTTACCATCCAGGCTCCCTGCTAGGGATCGGAATGTAAGAAGTCATAAGGGTTACCACCCTCGCGGATTCCACGGCTGGGCCCGGAGCCAGATCTATTGGTCTAAAATTCAAACGCCATATTCCTTCACCTTCCAGCCTCTATGTGCTGATTCAGGTCTTGAATGGACAGGGGGCCTGAGCCAGAGCAAGACGTGGCAGCCCCTTCTGTGTCCCCAACCCCCTGTTCAGCAGGACACTGCTCCCCAGGCCCTGCCCCCCATGGGCCCAGGAGGGCACCCCAGACTGTGAGAAGGGTGGACCACATGTCCAAAAGCCCTCATCTCTGCCAGAGCAACCTTTACCAGGGCCCCCTCTGACACATGAGCCGTCCTGATCAGATCTCCGGTAATTGAGTTGCTTTGGGGGGTAAATTCCATCCAGATGTGGAGGGCGGGGTGGACTTCCTGAGCAGAGCAGGGGCGGGGTGCTGAGACATGGGGGCCATGCAGCCAACTTGCCAAGCACCCAGGGGGCCTGGGCTAGAACATCGTCTTATGAAAAAGCCAGATGGAGAATTTCAGTGCCAGGACACGAATCTAACCCCCTCCCTTACTGGGTAGATGGGGAAACTGAGGCATGAAGAACCTAGAGAGGAGAAGAAACTGGTCCAGCATTGGCTGGTTGGTCTCAGATCTCCTGTCCAGCCAGATCTCTTGAGTCTGGGAGTTTTTAAATGGATGGAAGGAGGCCGAGTAGCCTCTTCTCCCCAGAGTTTCCCATCAGCCCTTGGATTAGAAGGTCAGGAACTGGAGTCATGGAGGAGGGAATCTGCAGGTGGAGGAAACTCTAATCACCTCCAGCTAAAACCCCCAACCAAAAAGTTCTGTGTTTCATTTGCAGGGATTGGGAGGGAGGGGGTGACAAGGAGGGAGAAGGCTCCAGGGACAAGCCCTTAAACAACATGTCCCCTGCACCCCACCTGGCCCTTGCTGGTGGTGGGAGAGCCCGGGCCTCTTTTCCCAGGGGAAGCCCCTCTGTACTCTCGTTTGACGTCCTCTGGGCCACATACCTTCCTGGCTCCTTTGGGCTGGCTTACTGGAAAGCAGGAAGAGGCCAGCCAGCCGGGTGGGTTGGGTGGGGGGGGCATGAGAACTTGCAGAGAATGAGAGGAAATGAGGGGGGGTTAGTGGGCTGGGGGGGACAGATTAAGAAGGGAATTTTTTTCCTCCTGCCTCATGTTTTGGCTGCCTTAGTGTGAACATGTCTAGGCGCCTTATCACAAAGGCCGGCATAGTCTGCCCGGGGAAAGAAAATAGCGTGCGGCAGGGAAAATGACATCTTGATGAAATATCCCTTTGGAATGGCATTGTGGGGCTCTTATCAGCCAGCGGCTGGACCCCACATACCTCTTGTCAGACTGTCCCCAGGCCCCTAGCCCCCTCTTCTTCTTCCCCTTCCCTGGCGTCTACCCCACTGCCTCCCCAGAGTGGCCTATGCTGAAACTGGGGGAAGTCAAGAGACCCGAGTTCTAGTCCTGTCTCTGCCACTGAGGCTGGGTGACCTGGGCCAAATAGCTTCCTCTCTCTGGGCCTTAGTGTCCCTTTAGTAAAGGGCAGGGAGGCATGGATGGACCAGACAGTTTCTAAATATCCTTCCATCATGAACACTTTGTGATACGAACATCTTCATACTTTGTGGTTCCATGCTTTGTGAAAATTTCCAACTTCTACCCAAACACCATCACACACTAAATGTTTCTGATTTAAAAAAAGAAAGAAAGAAAGAAAAGTGCAGGCAAGTGGGTGGGGGGATGGGGTAACTGGATGATGGGCATTTGGGGGGCCCTTGATGGAATGAAAACTGGGTGTTACAGGCAACTGATGAATCTCTGAATTCCACCCCTGAAACTAATAATACGCTCTATGTTCACTTAATTGAATTTAAATAAAAAGTTTTTAAAAAGTGCAAATCACCTTCATTTCCGTTAGACACGTGAAGCTTTTGCCTGAACCCCAAGTAAAGCTATGCAACCGAGAGCTCGTGCAGCTGAGAAAGGGGGTTCTTCCCAGCTCCCACCTGAGGAGTCCAAGGAGAGCACGAGGCTTTCGTTTCTCGTTAGATGCCAATATCGTCCCCGCAAAGTACTTCCTACGTAGAAATCCATGTGCAAAACAGGCAAGGGAAACGAGATGGTGCCTGCTCTGACCCGTGCTCTCATTCCCCCCTCCCCCCACTCCAGGAGTGTGCAGACCTCCAGGGTGGTGGATGGAGGTCTGGATGCAGCCACGGGAGCCTGGCTCAGCCACTCCCTCACGGTGTGAACTTGGAGGACCCCTTCCTCCCTCTGAGCTTCTGTTTTGTCATCGGAAAAAATTGGAGGGGTAGCGGCACCACGCCCCCCTCGCTAACCACCAGGTTGTTGGGAACTAAGCTAAGCAGGAAATAGGAAAGTGCTCTGCAAACCGTAAGAAGCTTCTCATCATTGAGAACTCGGGGGTCTGCAAACGGGGGACCTGGAGGGCTCAGCGAGGCCATCTGTCCCAGTCCTTCCTCATGCGGCTGGAGAAACTGCGGCCCAGAAAGATGGGCAGGGACAAAGTCACACAGAGAGATAGCAGCAGAAACAGGGGCCGAAGGAGAGAGCCAGGGAGGCCAGGGAGGACCCTCTTCTCTAACCATCTGCCCTCTGTGAGGACGGCCCGTCTGAAGGCCAGGGGGCAGACTTGTGGGTTTTTGGAGACCCTGCGCAGCTTGAAGATTCAATATGAGCCCTCTGAGCTTTCCCCTCACTCAGCCTCCCGGCCCTGATGGGAGGAGGAGAAAACCTCTTTGTGTGGCCTCCAGGCCCCAGCTCTGACTCGTGTTTTTGTTTCCCGAAGACCTTCCCCCTGGCAGAGAAGCCCCATCTGCACCCCAGCCCCGCCCAGCCAACACCCCCTCCCTGCTGCCTTGTACACCAGCCTCCGGCCGCGAGTCTTGGCCTGCTCACAGCACTCCACAGAGCACCTCTGTCCTCGGCCGTCTGGGTGGCAGGGTGTGGGCCAACACACGTGTGCAAGACTGCAGGCTGGACTAACACGGGGCTGGGGCCAGCTTACCCACGCAGGGTGCCTCCTCGCTCCCAGCAGGGACCGCCCCTCCCCCACATCTGACTTGGCCACCGATCGCCTTGTTTTGTCCTGCTTTGTCACTCCAGAGCAGAGTCCCAATCAACCAGAATAGGCACAAGCGTTTTTACCTATAAGAATAGATCAAGCGGCTCGAGGTACATGAAGCAGAGGGAAGGCCCAGAAAGGAGAGGGGCTGACCTGAAGCCACACAGCAGAACTAGGGGCTGAGCAGGGAGAGACCGCAGGTATCCAGGGCCAGTCCTGCAATTCCTGCAGCTGGCCCTCTGCAAGGAAGAAAACTCCCTGCCGTCCTGGTTCTATCCCTACCTCTGCTCCCAGCTTCCTCCGGGGCAACCTCTTCCCTGCTCCCTAATGATAGCACGTGCAAGTCAGGGCCCCCCCCCAGGGCAGTGTCCCCATCCCAGGCCCTGAGCCCCTTCCCTGCAAATGAGGAAACCAGTAATCAAGCCGTCAGAGATAGAGTTCAAAGAAATGGGAAAAGGGTCTGAAAAGACTCGGGGTACCTACTCCCATGACAGATCTCTGAAGGACTGTCCCGGGGCAGGGTGGTAGGGAGCACTTTGTTCAGAGAGCCCAAGTGAATCTACGGAGACCCAGCAGGAGGGCAGATTTCCATTCAGGCTAAAGGAGGGCTTTCTAAAGAGAAAGAGATGTCTGAGGAGGTAGTGAGCACCCCGTCAGTGGAGAAGTGCAAGTGAGTTTCAGATTCCCACATGGGGCAGACAGGAACTGCAGGAGCTGTTGGAGGAGATCCCTCAAAAGCCCTTCTGTGTCCTGAGAGGGTGTGATTTGAGCAAACACGTACAGTCACTCGTGCTCACAAGCCACAGCTACTCAAACACATGCGCGTCTGCAGTCTACAAGCAGGGTTAAGACTGCACCGCTGTGCAGTGTCCTCGGTCCCCCCGCCCTGGGGGTCAATGGGGGAGGGGGTGCAGAACTGCATTCACTGGTCCCTGCCTAGGACCCAGACCCCACAGTCTCCTTCATGGAGCCTTCTAGAATCTCCCCCCAAGGGCACTGCTCTTCCCCACCTCCAAATTCCCGTGCTGGTGTGCTTGCTGCTTGCCCTCATTCTGCCTGGAATCAGGACAGCTTTGCTCAAGATTATTTTTCGTGGCTCGGGGATACTGCGTGGAAACATCTAATCTCCCAGCAGTGAGAAAGTTATTCCTTCAAAAGCTGTCTTTCATTCATCAAGGAGACGGTTGCCAAATCTAGCCAATAGAAATACAGGATTCCCAGTTAAACCTGAATTTCAGATCAACAACAAATTTCTTTCAGTGTAAGTATAGCCCACGTGACGTTTAGGATATACTTATATGAAAATATCATTTCATCGTTTACTTGCACTTTAAATTTAACCGGGCATTTTGTATTTTGTCTGACAGCTCTAATCAAGGAGACAGTCTTAGCTGGGTGCTAGCCTGTCTTTCTCTCACATTGGCTAATCCCGTTTGTTTTTATCAAAGAGAGCCAACGTCTCAGGCTAGCTAGAATTGAACATCGTTTTGCTTTCATTTTATTTGACATGGTTACTCTGCGTGGCAAGAGATAGGAGTCTTGTATTTACAATAGCAGGACAAAGTTCCTTTCTAAAGAAATGTATTCAAATTTTTAAAAGGAGACAATTTAAAGAAAAATGTTAGATAAGTGGAATCACAGGTTAAATACAGATACGACAAAAACCAGGAAGGTAGAGCCCAGGGGACAGGCTTCGGAGATGCTAACCCCCTCCCCCCTCCGTGAGCTCCTAGGCAGGTTCCCTTCCTCCCTGCCTTGGTCCCCTGTGCCCTGTGCCCTAGAAGTCTCCACCCCCCCCACCGGGGCAGGCCCTCAGGAGACGCGGAGGCTCAGTGAAGGGGGGCACGTGTTGCAATTCTTGGGGTGAGCCTTCAGCCTGTCCTCCATCGCTGAGGTCCCCTGAGCCCCTTTATATAAAACAGCCTCCCCAGCCTGGGCTCAACTTCAGAGAGGTTGTTTCTGAGGAGGCAGCCGCCAGGGACTTCTCAATGTGTTTCCAAGTCAAATCCAAAGCTTTTCAGCTTTGCCAGGAAACCAACCTCCCCCCCTTTCCCACCCTGGCTGCCTCCGGGAGTGAGGGCTTCGGGGCCACATCCTCCCAGACACCCCTCCCCTGCCTCTTGAGCCTCCTGGCCCAGACCCCATCGGGGCCCCACCCCACGCCTGGCACGGTGTTTCCATCCCACCCGCCCCCACACCCTCCAGCAGAGGCTCAGAAGAGGCTTGGAATCAGAGGTGGGGAGCGAGGGGAGGACCAGAGGAGGATCTCATTCCCTGGAGGCAGTGATGGCCCCCGCCCCTGCTTTGAGCCCCACCGGACAGCGGTGGGGCCCCCATATCAGCAAGGCTACTCCCCAAGAGCCCCCTCTGCTCAGAAACCCCTTCCCCCCATCCCTCCTTGTTTATCTCCATCACCAACAAGAACCATGGTAAGAGCCATTCTTTTTGAGACTCTACATCAAACATTATGCTAAGTACTTGTGGGAATCTTCTCTGTTCCCCTCACAAGGACCCCCTGAGGTGGGAATGTCATCACCCTGTTTTACAGAGAAAGCTGAAGCTCAGAGGTGTTAGGTAACTTGATCAAGGTCACGCGGCTCAAAGGGACAGAGCCCAGGATTTGAACCCTCCCACAGGAACTGCCCCCCTGCCTCAGTTGCCAACAGCGTGTTGGCACCAGGAAAGTTCCGGAAGTGAGGTGGGGAAGCTGAGAGACCAACTGTGGCCACCAGGCCGCTCACTCACAGTAGAAATCCCCTCCACGGCCTCCCCCTGAGTCTGGACACCATCTGAGAGGGGGCACTGCGCCAATTTGTTGTGCGGGCTGGGGTAGCCCCTTGCCCCCTCTGGGCCTCTGGTTCCCTCCCATCACAGGGGCCTGGGCCAGGCAGCAGTGGTCTCTCCAGTCTCCCTCCAGGAGCCTGTGGGCCCAGTCGGCGTGGAGCCAGGGGAGCACGTCAGGTAGAGAAGGCCTGGGGACCATCTCAGCTTGACTCCCCTCTTGATCCTCAGCAGAGATGCTTCTCCCCGAGACGGAGGCCGGCTCGGCCCAGACATCAAAGGGCCTGCATGGCTGGCGCTTTGATGGGAGTCTTGTAAAGTAATAGGAAACATGAGGATGACACTGTGCCCCAGCCCAAAGCACAAGACTTGGAGAAATGAAAAGAAGAAACTCTTGGCAGCCCTCTGCACGGGTTTTGGCTGAACTCGGGCCCCTCACAGCTGCCGACAGCCTGTCCTTTCTCCACTAGGCTGCTTGTGGCCCCTGCGGGGGATGCGGGTCCTGAGACTGGCCGGGGGCCTGGGGGCCTCCCCTACAGCAAAGAAACACGTCCACTGGGGCCCCTTCCTCCCAGGCTCCATAAGGCATTGCAGGAAGCCCCAGAGCCCAGAGCTCACAGTGGCTCCAAAGAATCCCTCCTTTGAGAATCCTTTAGCCCCCTTGACCTTGAGACTGTGTGGCTCATAATCACATAGCCTGCTCTATCCACCGCCTCCCTCAGAAGCAACTGACCAGAGCTTGGAAACCTGTCATCCCCTGTTCAAAACTGGCCGGGTGGGGTCGGGGGGGGGGAGCTTGGTGCTGCAAACGCAGCCGGCTCCCTTCCGCCGACAGAGCGGTTCCAGTGCGAACACCTCTAGGGGTGTCGGCGCCATGTGCCAGCCCACGTGCTCAAAGGTGAATGCACAAGGATCTATTCATCCCAGGATTGTTTGTGGAACCAAAAGCCTTGAAAAAACGTCACTGTGCATTAGTAGGGCCTGGGTAATGAAGAGCAGTGCCAGCACAGCAGAGCGGCACCGGGCAGGAAACGACCTGCCATGCATATGTGGCAACAGAATGGTACGTCCGATGGGCTTTGTTGTGTCAAAAGGAGGGATGGAGCCACTGGATGAATGTAGCAGAGAATATCTCTTGGAGGACCTAAAAGACCTAGCGATAAGGGTCAGTTCTAGGGAGGGAACGTGGGGGCGGGGGAAGGGAAATGGGGATTTCACTGAGCAATTCAGTACCAATTGCTTCTTTTTTTTCTTTCTTTTTATGATGAACCTGCAATGGGAATTTTATTAGTGTCAAAAAAAAAAAAAAAATGGGGAAGCCTTAACGAAAAAAGTTTCCCTACTTTCTAGAGGATAAAGTCCAAAGGCCTCAGCCTGACTTTATGGCCCCAGGAGTCCCTATGACGGCCACCCCAGCTTCCTCTTCTGTCCTTTGCCCCCTTCCTGCACCCCACCCCACATCTCTGCCACGGGGCTGTCACCTGAGTCCATCTCGGTCCCTGATGATCACACACATGCACACGCACACGCACGGGCACACAGACACACACACGGACCAGAATCCCCTCCTCTTCTGACTCCCACAGTCCCGTGCCTGGGGCCTCTGAGAACACTTAACCCCTACTTTCTTCCAGGGCCACCACAAAGCCCCCTTTCTTGCCAACGCGTAGAACCCCTCTTCCTCAAGGCAGGACCAAACCAGCCCAAGTTGCCTCTGAGGGGCTTCTCCTCGACTAAACGTACCCCTCCCCGGCTTCAGGGGCTGGGATTACAGGTGTCCGGGCAGGTTGAAGACGTTCCAGCCAAGGGACGTGGAGCGGGAAACTCGGCCCTACAGCCCCCTCCCTGGGGCGCACCCGAGGGTGCTGAATCAGGCCGAGAGGGAGAGCTGAGGGCCAGGCTGCCTCATGAAGGAGATGGAAGCTGGTCTTCGCACCCCAGATCTGGAGCCTCACCTGCCCTCCACCCCGGGGGCCTGGTGTCCGCTCTGGGAAAAGTGCCAGAGGGTATCTGTACCCAGATCCGGCAAAGCCCAGGGAGGCCGGCCTTCCCAAGAACGCAAAGAAAACCCTAGATTTTTATAACCTTTTCTTCTAAAGAGATAATGGAGGCCCAGTGACTTGTCCCGGTCACACAGAAGCCATGGGAAAGACAGGACGGGAACACGGGACTTTCCCCCTCCCCCAGAGGCTGTTTAGCACAACCGTTAGGAGACAGGGATCGGGGGTCACCTGATTTGCTGTGTGGTTTTGGGACCAATCTATACCACTTTTCTCAGTTCGTCTGCTCGTCTCTTATAAGAGGGAGCTGAGCTTTGTAATTGCCGGTTCTAATCATGATGCTGAGCTCTTCTAACAGGATAATGCAATTTTTAAAAGTAGGACTTCAGCAACCTAGAGTTTCATGATTATTAGTAGTCTTAGAGTCTAACATTCCAAAATTCTACCCAGCCATCCTTCACGCGTGCCTCTGTCCCCTGACCCATCCGTCCACCTGCTTTCCCCATCCAACACCTCCTTCCATACACTCACCCTTCTACTCACCTACCCATCTGTCCGCACACACACACACACACACACACACACACACACACACACACACACACACCTGCCCACTCACTCATTTGTTCAACAAATGGCTCTTCCTATATGCCGGGGCCTGTGGACCCCGGTGACTGAGAATGACGCATCTCTCGCCCTTTCGGAGCTCACGGCTAGAAGGGGCCCAGTAGCCATCACCTAATCCCACAAATGAGAACATAATTACAAACTGTGCTAGGCAAAGCCCCAGTTCTAGAAGGGCCATTGCGAAGGAGTTTGACCAAACCTCCGGTGTGTGGTAGGAGCTGGAGGGGAGATATTGGGGCCGCCTCCCCAAGGAGGGGTCACCAGAGCTGGGAACGGCAGGAGGAGGCGGCGGAGAACCAGAAAGCAGGGTGGAAAGGGAAGGTTTGTGTGTTCGGAGGTTCATGACATAACCCTTCCCCTCTTCTGCTGTAGTACGCCAGGTTCTGACGCCTATGATTTGGGGATCCGACTGAGCACTTCCTAGGGCTGGTCTCAGCTGCCCTGCCTACCCTAGACAGAGACGAGTGGCAGAAGTGGGGTTCCCCTTCTCCCTCCTCTAACTGGCAGCCTCTGCACACTCACCTGCGCCAGCCTGGAACACCGGCCCGCCGTTGCCCCGTGTATCAGGGAGCTCGATGGCCACGGGTCCCGAGCAGCTTCGGGGTCTGGTTCCTGCACCTGTCCTGCCGATGTCCTTCTCCAGTGATGACACAGTCACTAGGAGCCTCTTGGCTCCTCCCTCCATGGCACCTGGCTGATAACACCAGGGAGAACTTTGCCCAGCTTAGTTTCCTGGGGCTTCTCTGGGGCCAACCCTGCACAGTCCTCAAGAGCACTGCAGACTAGAGCGCTAGGGCCAAGTTCACCTATTAGTCTCTCCTTCAGGAAGGGACCACGGGGATTTCAAGAGCTGGTCTGGCTCCTTTCAAAATGGTCTGTTCCCTCGTTCGTGCCGGGGCTCACAGGTACCTTGGCTTTAAGCTGTACCCACAGGATGCTCCCCCCTCTCCTCCCATCCTTTTAAAAGCCTGCTCGAATCCAAGCTTACCAAAGCTTTCCCATGTTGGGTGACACAGTCCCTTCTTCGTCCAAGGCTGTATGGCCTCATGAGGGTTTTGGAGAAACAGGCCTGGGTTTGAGATCGGACTAGCTGTGAGTCTTGGTTTCCTTACCGGTAGAATGGGGGAAAGATGGTAATAAGAGTACCTACCTCATTGGGTCATCAGGAGGAGTAAAGAAGAGAGGGCACGCAAAATGCCTGGAGCCCATGGCACCAGCGGTGGCCCATTGGCGCAACGGTTCGTGTTCATGCTGCTCTATAGGAGTCCACGTCGGAGCCTCGTATCCAGAGTACGGAACAACTGTTAACTCTCGTGGTGGGCCCGGGCTTGTCCCCCCAAGCAAAGCCCTGGCCTTGGAGTAGGAGACTTGGCTGCTAGGCCTGGCTCTGCTGCCCACTCCTCGGGTGACCTTGAGCAAGCCCGTCCTCTGGGCCTCCTAGAACAGGCTGTGCCTCGAGGACCGGAGTCCAGGGTACTCCCCCCGCCGAGGCCCAGTGTTAACCTCTGTGCCGGGCCCACGGAAGTATGTCCTCAAGGTTGGCTTAAGAGGGCAAAGGAGGAGAAAGAGGGGAGATGGAAGGGGCGGGGAGGGTGCTCGGGGAAGGAAAGGCCCACCCCTTCCCATTCAGAAGCTCCCGTCTGGGGAAAGCTCTGATTCTCCGTAAGAGACCAAGACTGTGGTTTACAGCCTGGATTTACTGTGTCTCCAGCCACCTGAGTCTGGACAAGCCTGGTCTGTTCAGCTGTGTACGCAGGGCTGGGTGAGGCTTGGGGGGGCTCAGGCAGCCGGTGCTCCCTCTGGGGCCTGGGCAGGAAGGCCGTGGCAGGGATGGTGGGGGGGAGCCAGAGGGGGTCAGGGCGTGTCCCCGGGTGACTGCCAGTGTGGGGGAGGGTGCACACCCCCGTGTGCCCGCCTCTGTGACCTTAGGGAAGTGACCTCCCCTTCTCTGGGCCACGATGGGGCCTGCTCCTGGGGGCATTACATGGTGTGTGCGAAGGGCCCAGCACCTAGGAAATGGTCGACAAATGTGCTCTTACAGTAATTGTGATCCTGTTATTAGTACTGCGTATCCGAGTGTGACCAAGTGTGTGTGAGGCCGAGTGCAGGCTTCAGTTTGTGTTGGGGGGCGTGGGGGTTTGGGGGTATGAAAGGGAAGAGAATGGAGTAGCTGACGGGTGGGGTGGGTCTGCGTGGAAAGTTGAATGAGTGTGCAGACGTGAATGCCACGAAGGGTGCTGGTTCTAAGTTGTTCACAGGATTCTCGGGTGCCAGAACCGTTGAGAGGTCACCTCCAAGTCCATTCCCCTCCGCCGACACTTCCTGCAGAGGTCACAGCACATCCTTCTCCCCAGGGACCCCGGGAGGCGGGGCCTCTGAGGCTCCAAGGCTGTGCGGCTCCCCGGCCAGGTCTTCAGGCGGCTGCCCAGTGGTAAGCAGGCCTGTCCCTGCACACCACTGTGCCTTCTGCAGTCCCCACGCCACCAGTTGTGGAAGTCCCTGCCCACCAGGTGGGATTATGGAAGAGGCGCCGTCTTTCATGGTCCCTATGTCCCTGTGAACCAGAGAGACCTGGGGTGCTGGCTCCCCCAGTTTGCAGATAGGCCAAGTGAGGACCAGACAGGATTCATCCA
>JAQQSY010005336.1:0-11727 GCA_028646535.1 Procyon lotor | reverse complement strand
ATATTTCCAAGTTCATGCCTGGCAAGCTCCAAGAATTTGTCTGCTCTCCATTTCATTCAACTAAGGAGGCTTGAGATTGTCAGGATTCTCAAGCCAACGGGGATAGAGAAAACGACTGGGGTCAGATGACCTCAATATATGGTCACCTAAGCAAAGATTTCTATTTACACAAAAACTAATATCGGCCTGATAAGTCACCAGAATTCAAGTTACTTTCCTATTACCAAGGGAAGTTTGGCATATCAGTGATACACTAGGGGTGGAAGTGAATGGTAGGAACATATGAAAATTTTTTTTTAAATTTTCAGTAATTGTATTGAAGTAAGTGTATTAGTTTTGTTATTCTGAGACGTCTGTGTGTACATTTTTTAATAAAGCAAATAAATAACTCCATTATATCCTGTTTCTTTGGAAGCCAGGATTTTCAAATAGAAGAAAGGAGAAACAGATGTTCTAGGAAGAGGTTAGAGTGTGGGGTGTCTGGGTGGCTCAATCAGTTAAACATCTGCCTTTGGCTCAGATCATGATCGAGTTCTGGGATTGAGTCCTGCATTGGGCTCCCTGCTCGGTGGGGAATCTCCTTCTCACTCTACCTTCTCCCACTGCTCGTGATTTCTCTCTCACCCAATCTCTCTCTCAAATAAATAAATAAAATTTTTAAAAAAAGAGTTTAGAGTGCAAATCTTAGAATGCAGAGTGTCTTTTATTTGAACTGGAAATATCTGTAGGAACCTATGATATTTGATACACACACACACACACACACACAGACACACACATACATGCACACTTTTCTTGGAAAAAGAAAAGAGACTATTCTAGGCTAGCAAATGTACAGGATGAGCCTGGAATGTCTTCCTATACCAAAAGCAAGACAGTTATCAAAGACCACTAACGTCATGTCAAAAAGATTCAGGAGCCAACTCAAAGAGGCTCCTACTACTGGCCAAAGATGGAAAAGTTTGAAATTGAATAAGGTAAAAAATTTCAGTTATTTGAAAGCCATCAAATATGTTTAAATCTATGAGTTCTTTATGGTATTTTTAAAAACCTGGTCGTTTCTGGAGAATGAAAGAAAAAGATAATTCATTATTATGAAAACCGATATGCATGGAAAAAGAATCAAGCTTTTATATTGTCTTTACTCTGAAGGGTTCTACTAGGTAATCAAAGAATAGATGAAGGAAATGTTTCTTTATCAAAGTACTCCAACTAGTAAGTGAGAAAGAAATGATAAAATTGGAATCACTCAGCAAGCGTGGCCCAAATTTCTGACCTACAGAATCTTAAGATAAAATAAAGTGGCTATTTTTTAAACCAGTAAATTTGGGGGTTAGTTTGTTGTGCAGTAATAGATAATAATTAGAACATATCCAAATATTTTCCTACATTTTTGTCTCAAGTATACTGATTCTTCTAGTTAGAAGTAAAATGTTACTTATATTCCTGTCTCCAAATATCTAGACTCAGAAACTGTCTGGAAATCTTAGGCTCATTTCCTGTTCACCTCACATTTGGAGTGGCTGAGTCTGGAAATCAATATTTAATACTTAGTGTGTCTTCATACTTTCTCTCTGTCTTCCTTGCCAAAAGAATTATTTCCCACAATAGCACCTAATTTCTCTTTCTCAGTAGTACAAATGAAATTAAAGTCACCTCTTTTTAGAAATGTATACTTAGTCACAAAAAAGCATATCATTTCTAATTTGTAGAAGGTGATTCAATGTGGTAATTAAGATAAAGTTCCTAGAAAAACAGATTATAAAGTGGAATTTTGTCAGCAGGACTACTCACATGTGGTGACTAAGATTTCAGAAATAAATGATTGCTTCAAGCATCCCTATGGGGATAGAATTCACCTTTTAAGTTAAAATTTAATATTTTAATATATAAATGTATGTAAATATGTACAGCTGCTGTGATGGTTACTTTTATGTATCAATTTGACTGTACTAAGAGATGCCCACTTAGCTGGTAAAATACATTTCTAAATGTGTCTCTGAGAGTGTTTTTGATTTGGTAGACTGACTAAAGAAGATTGCCCTCATGAATGTGGGTGGATATCACCTCATTCTTTAAGGGCTTGAATAAAAGAAAAAGGTAGAAGAAGGGCGTATTCACTCTCTCTCTGCTTGACCTGAGACATCCATCTTCTCTCGCCTTTGAGCTTGTTCTCAACCTTGAGATTTGGTCTTGGACTGGAGGTATACCACCTGCTTCCCTGGATCTCCACCTTGTAGAGGGGTTTCTTAGCCTCTGAAGTTGAGTAAGCCAATTCCTCATAATAAATCCCTTTCTGGGGGCGCCTGGGTGGCTCAGTGGTTTAAAGCCTCTGCCTTTGGCTCGGGTCATGGTCTCAGGATCCTGGGATTGAGCCCCGTGTCGGGCTCTCTGCTCAGCTGAGAGCCTGCTTCCCCCTCTCTCCCTGCCTCTCTGCCTACTTGTGATCTCTCTCTCTCTCTGTCAAATAAATAAATAAAATCTTTAAATAAACAAACAAATGAATAAACAAACAAACAAACAAACAAATAAATAAATAAATCCCTTTCTGTATACTTACATATATCCTACCAGTTCTGTTTCTCCATAGGCTCCTGACTAATATAGCTGCCAAAATCTTAATTACTTGTTAGCTTTGCAATAGGCCAGTGAAAATGTTTTATAGAAGCCTCAAATTTCTTCATTAAATAGGAGGAAAGACTGGAAATTTTATTTTTATTTCTTTTTGCTTTATATTTACTAAATTAAACCATGAAGCAATTCAAGAAAATCTTTCCAAATTTGAGTTAAATAAGAAACCAAACAAAACAATAAACAGCAAAGAGATTAAAAGTGGGATTTGCAGAACTGGATCCTTTCTTAACTTGATACCTTAAAAGCGTAAACCACACCTAGCTGGTAATGGAAACTTGTGTAAACTAATCTTATCTCCCACACACAAATATGAAATGGAAAAGACAAGACACCAAGTCATAAAACTAAGTAGATCTTCCTTCCTTGGTAACAAGACTGAGACAAATATTACCAGTTTGTAAGCAAATACTTCTTTCCCAGGGGCGCCTGGGTGGCTCAGTGAGTTAAAGCCTCTGCCTTCTGCTCGGGTCCTGATTCCAGGGTCCTGGGATGGAGACCCGCATTGGGCTTTCTGCTCAGCAGGGAGCCTGCTTCCCCCTTTTTGTCTGCCACTCTGCCTACTTGTGATCTCTGTCAAATAAATAAATAAAATCCTTTTAAAAAATAAATAAATAAAATAAATAAAAATTCTTCTTTCCCAGAGTAGTAATTCTTAATTTCTTGAGGTAGAGGGGATGGTCATGAAACTCTTTTGAGAATCTGATCTTTAAAAAGTCACAGAGGGACACCTGGGTAGCTTACTTGGTTAAGCATCTGACTCTTGATTTTGGCCCAGGTCATGATCTCAGAGTCTTGAGAGCAAGCCCTGCATGGGGCTTTGTGCTGGGCAGGGAGCCTGCCTAAGCTTCTCACTCTCCTTCTCCTTCTGCCCCCTCCATGCTTGCATACACATGCTCTCTCTTTCTCTCTCAAATAAATAAACAAACAGCCATGGAATGCCTTCCCAAACCTGCACATACATGTGATAGATTGTACATAATTTCAGGAGGTTCTTGGAGCTCCTAGTGCACTGTGAAATTCACATTGAGGAATTATTATTTTTTTACATTGAGAAGTTATGACAAAGAGGTTCTCAATTCTTAACTGGTGGAATTCATGATTATTCCATGCCTGTATGTGCCTTTTTAAAAAGTTTTTATTTAAATTCCAGTTAGTGAACATACAGTGTAATATTAGTTTCAGGTGTACAATATAGTGATTTAAAACTGCCATATAATACCTGATGCTCATCATGACAAGTGCACTCCTTAATCCCCTTCACGTTATTAACCCATCCACCCACCCACTTCCTCTCTGGTAACCATCAGCGTGTTCTCAATAGTTAAAAGTCTATTTCTTGGTTTGCCTTACTCTCTTTTCTCTTTGCTCATTTGTTTTGTTCCATAAATTCCACATATGAGTGAAATCATATGGTATTTGTCTTTCTCTGACTTATTTTATTTAGCATAATAATATTATTATTAGCATAATATTATGCTAATATATTATGCTAGAGAAGTAGCATAATATTCTCTAGCACTGTCCATATTGTTGCAAATGGCAAAATTTTATTCTTGTTTGTGGCTGAGTAATATTCCTGTGTGTGTGTGTGTGTGTGTGTGTGTGTGTGTGTGTGCATGTGTGTGTTTGTACCTCTTTTTTATTTATCAGTTGATGGACATTTGGGCTGTTTCCATAATTTGGCTATTGTAAATAATGCTGCTATAAATAGTGTTTTCATCTATCCCTTTGAATTCTTTGGGTAAATACCTAGTAGTGCAATTGATGGATGATAGGTGGTTCTATTTTTAACTTTTTATGGAACCTTCACACTGTTTTCCACAGTGACTATACCCATTTACAATTCTACCAACAGTGCTAGAGAGTTCCTTTTTCTCCACATCCTCACCAACAATTGCTTGAGTTTTTTATTTCAGCCATTCTGACAGATGTGAAGTGATAATCTCATTATAGTTTTGATTTGTACTTTCCTAATGATCAGTGACATTGAGCATCTTTTCATATATGTGTGGGCCATCTGTATGTCTTCTTTGGGAACGTGTATGTTCATATTTTTTGTCCATTTCTTAATTGAATTATTCATTTTTTGTGTGTTGAGTTTTATAAGTGCTTTATTTACTTTGTATACTAATCATTTATCAGACATATCATTTGCAAATATCTTCTCCCATTCCAAAGGTTACCTTTTCATTTTGTTGATTGTTTCTTTCCTGTGCATTTTTTTTATTTTGTTGAAGTTCCAGTAAGTTTATTTTTGCTTTTGTTTGCCTTGCCTCAGGAGACATGTCCAGAAAGAATTTGCTGTGGCTGATGTCAAAGACGTTACAGCCTGTGTTCTCCTCTAGGATTTAAATGGTTTCATGTCTTCAATTCGGTCGTTAACTGATTTTGAATTTATTTTTGTGTGTGGTGTAAGAAAGCAATCCAGTTTCATTCTTTTGCATGTTGCCATCCAGTTTTCACAAGTTGAAGAGGCTGTCTTTTTCGCATTGTATGTTCTTTCCTACTTCGTTGAAGATTATTTGACCATATAGTTGTGGGTCCATTTCTGGGTTTTCTATTCTGTTCCATTGATCTATGTGTCTATTTTTGTGCCAGTACCATACTGTCTTGATCACTACAACTTTGTAATGTAACTTGAAGTCTGAAATTGTGATGCTTCCAGCTTTGCTATTTTTTTTTTCCCAATGCTGCTTTGGCTATTCAGGTCTTTTGTGGTTCCATACAAATTTTGGACTGTTTGTTCTAGCTCTGTAAAAAAGCTGTAGGTATTTTGATATGGATTACATTAAATGTGTAGATTGCTTTGGGTATAGACTTTTTTTTTAAAGATTTTATTTATTTATTTGATAGAGAGAGATCACAAGTAGGCAGAAAGGCAGGCAGAGAGAGAGGGGGAAGCAGGCTCCCCACTGAGCAGAGAGCCCAATGCGGGGCTCGATCCCAGGACCTGAGATCATGACCCGAGCCGAAGGCAGAGGCTTTAACCCACTGAGCCACCCAGGTGCCCCGGGTATAGACATTTTAACAATATTTGTTCTTGCAATCCATGAGCATGGAATGTTTTCCTGTTTCTTTGTGCCATCTTCAGTTTCTTTCATCAGTGTTTTGTAGTTTTCAGAGCACAGGTCTTTTATCTCATTGGTTTGGTTTATTCCTGGGCATCTTATTGTTTTGGGTGCGAATTGGGAGTAAATGGGATTGATTCCTTAATTTCTCTGCTGCTTCATTATTAGTATATAGAAATACAACAGACTTCTGTACATTGATTTTTGTATCCTGTGACTTTACTGAATTTGTTTATCAGTTCTAACAGTTTTTTGTTTGTTTTTTTTGGTGGAGTCATTCAGGTTTTCTACATAGAGTATCATGTCATCTGCAAATAGTAAAGATTTTACTTCTTTCTTGCCTATTTGGATGCCTTTTGTTGTTGTTGTTTGATTGCTGTCGCTAGGACTTTCAGTACTATATTAAATAACAATGGTGAGAGTGGACATTCCTGTCCTGTACTGACTGTAGAGGAAAATCTCTCAGTTTTTGAGAACTGAAATTGAAATCAATGTAATAAATATATTATCATATTATTCCATCTCCTTCCTTGATGGAAGGAGGGGGTGGGGGGGCATGGGCTAAATGAGTGATAGATATTAAGGAGGGCACTTGTTATGATGAGCACTGAGTGTTACATGTAAGTAATGAATCACTAAATTCTACTCTTGAAACCAATATTACACTACATGTTAACTAACTAGGATTTAAATAAAAATTTGGAAGGAAAAAAGGAAGCCTGTGGAAAACTGATTAAACCTTCAAATATTAATTTTTGGAATTAAAAGAAAGACTATGATCCTCCTATAAAAGTCAAATATGAAGTAAAGTAGTTTGGTCAGAAAGTTTTTATTCACAAATCTAGAATGGAGTTTAAGTAAATCTTAAAATTAGTTTCATTAAAAAATACATAATGCTTGATTTTCAATAACTTCCCATTAAAGAGAAAATTTTGTGTTGAATCTTTTCCTTATTTGATTTTTTTATCCTAATTTTTTTCTCTTTTTCTTTTTGTAGTTATTTATGTCTTAAAATTATCAGGATACTTTAAACCAGAAACTTGAGTTCATACACACAAACACACAAGACTTTAAACAGTTTCCTAATGACACTGTATGGTCATCATTTTGTCATTTTCTACACCCACAATGTCAGGAGGGGGTTGATAATTTGAAACATTCAATTCACACATCCAGTCAAAACTTTCCGCATCTGTACTTGTGGCATTTCATTTTCTTATAGTAATGCTTGCTTTGAAATTATTCTTTTACATCTGCCATTGTGCAAATATCATTTTTCACTATATATTTAACTCAATCAGTTCTTTATATAATTTTTTTCTTCTTGAATTGGTCTTTACCAAGACTTTCCAAAATAAAATAAGTTATTCTTTTCCTTCAGCCATTTCAAATTCCACAAACAATATAATTCAAGATTCTTACTGCCATATCTACTTAGACTTATGGGCAGAAGACATAAACAGACACTTCTCCAAAGAAGACATACAAATGACTCACAGATACATGAAAAAATGCTCATCATCATTAGCCATCAGGGATACTTAAATCAAAACCACACTGAGATACCACCTTACACCAGTTAGAATGGCCAAAATCAACAAGACAGTAAACAACAATGTTGGAGAGGATGTAGAGAAAGGGAAACCCTCTTACACTATTGGTGGGAATGCAAGTTGGTGCAGCCACTTTGGAAAACAGTGTGGAGAGTCTTTAAGAAATTAAAAATAGAGCTACCTTATGACCCTGCAATTGCACTACTGGGTATTTACCCCAAAGATAGAGATTAGTGAAAAGAAGGGCCACATGTATCCCAATGTTCATAGCAACAATGGCCACAATCACCAAACTGTGGAAAGAGCCAAGATTTCCTTCAACAGACGAATGGATAAAGAAGATATGGTCCATATATACAATGGAATATTATGCCTCCATCAGAAAGGATGAATACCCAACTTTTGTATCAACATGGACGGGACTGGAAGAGATTATGCTGAAAGAATTAAGTCAGGCAGAGAGAGTCAACTATCATATGATTTCACTTACATGTGGAGCATAAAGAAAAACATGGAGGACATTGGGAGAAGGAAAGGAAGAGTGTACTGGGGGAGATGAACCATGAGAGATTGTGGACTCTGAGAAACAAACTGAAGGGTTTTGGAGGGGAGGGAGGTGGGGGGTTGGGTGAACTTGGTGGTGAGTATTGAGGAGGGCACGTATTGCATGGAGCACTGGGTGTGATGCATGAACAATGAATCTTGGAACACTGAAATAATAAAATTAAATTAAAAACACACACATGATTCAGGGGATAAATTCCATTTTCACATTTTACATTTTTGTGTGATATGTGTTGTCTGTGGATTGTTCCTACTTAGTTATTTGATAATATTATAAGTGCTTTACATTACACATGTCTGTATTCTTAAAAGTGGAAACATTATTGAACCAAAGACATAGGCTTCAATAAAAAGTCATGGATGACATATTTATAGTCATTTATAAGGAGTACAATGAATTCTTCATAAGAAAGCAATTTAAAAACTACAAAGTTATTATGAAATTAAAGACACCTTATCCCGTCTCTTCAGTTGATTAGTGGTGTGATACTCTTTTAATTTCCTCATCTGTAATGGAGGGAAAATGGTACCCACACCAAAGGATGTCTGTGAAATATATTTGAAATAATTCATATTTGTGGCAGGCCCTGGCATATAGCTAATAGCAAATAAATATTTGTGATTTTTTAAGTGAAATTCATCTCATAAGCAAAGCATATGAAAAATCACTTTTAATTAAAATTACCCCCATACTGCCTTCGGCTCAGGTCATGATCCTTGAGTTCTGGGATCAAGCCCCACATCAGGCTCCCAGGTCCATGGGGAGTCTGCTTCTCCCTCTGACCTTCTCTCCTCTTATACTCTTTCTCTGTCTCTCTCTCTCTTTCTCTCAACTAAATAAAATAAATAAATAAATAAATAAATAAATAAATAAATAAATAAATAAATCTTTAAAAAACACATTTAAACTAACCCCATAAATTCAGTAAATCAATAAGAAATTACAGACTACATAATAGATTTAGTATAGCATGTAACTCATATTAATGTGTTTAATCATTATTCTGTGCCTGTGCTGTGCCAAGGACTATAAGAAGTGATGAGAGATATAAGAATGAACATGGCTGATATGATTCCTTTTTTTTTTTTTTTTTTTTAAGATTATTTATTTATTTATTTGACAAAGAGAGAAAGATCACAAGCAGGCAGAGAGGCAGGCAGAGAGAGAGGGGGAAGCAGGCTCCCCGCTGAGCAGAGAGCCCGACACGGGGCTCGATCCCAGGACCCTGAGACCACGACCCAAGCCGAAGGCAGAGGCTTTAACCCACTGAGCCACCCAGGCACCCCATAAATAAAATCTTGAAAAAAAAAAACAACAAAAGAAGTAGTTATATGAAACTGAAGTTTTTTGAACTCTCACCTTCCCCTTTCCTTCTCTCTTTATATTGACACTGCCCTGGCCTCCCTACCCATGGTTAATTAACCACTTGGCATAGTATAATCCCCTGCTTCCTTGATTTTCTCTCTTTCCTTACAGTCTTTAAGCTTAGGAATAATCCCCACTGTTTGCTTTTCCCATTCTTATTTCCAAGCTGCCAACTGTTGCTAGTATAAATCATAACACTGGGCATTGGGCACACTACAAATTTAAGCAGAATTTTTAACTTAATAAGGGTTGTTCAATATTCTTTTATTTATTCTTTTATCTCTATTATTTAATATAATTCTGATACTGTATGTTCCAACCTACTTGAACTCATCTAAACAAATTTACCTTCTGTTTTTACTGAGAAGGTTGAGATCCTCCAAGTGGTAGTTCTTCAAATTCTCTTTGTAACTTTATTTTATTTTAGTTTTTTAATTTAAAAAAAATTTTTTAAAAAAGATTTTATTTATTTATTTGACAGAGAGAGATCACAGGTAGGCAGAGGAAGGCAGAGAGAGGGGGAAGCAGGCTCCCTGCTGAGCAGAGAGCAGATGCGGGGCTCGATCCCAGGACCCTGAGATCATGACCTGAGCCAAACGCAGAGGCTTTAACCCACTGAGCCACCCAGGTGTCCCCTCTTTGTAACTTTAAAAGATGAAAAGATCTGTCTCTTATTAGCTTCATGGCCTTAGACATGTCAGTCTTATGGCAGCTACTTCATCTGTAATGTATCTTTAGTCAAACTAAGTCAAACTTAGAAGTTTGACTATATGTAGAACCTAATTTGTAATTGTTTTATTATAAAGTGCTTTTATATTACAAGGAAGTGCTTTTGATAGAGTAGGTACAAGATGTTTATAAAAAAAATTCCTACAGGAAGATCACAAACTTATCTAAATGTCTGTAGTCAGCATTAAGATTTAGAATAAAGGGGCACCTGGGTGGCTCAATGGGTTAAGCCTCTGCCTTCAGCTCAGATCATGACCTCAGCAAACTGGGATTGAGTCCCGTATCATCGGGGCTCTCTGCTCAGCAGGGAGTCTGCTTTACCCTCTCCCTCTGCCTGCCTCTCTGCCTGCTTGTGATCTCTGTCCGTCAAACAAATAAAATATTTTTTAAAAAGATGTAGAATAAATATTGGGGTAGCTGGGTGGTGCAGTTGATTAAGCACCTGCCTTCAGGTGCCTGCCTGTCATGATCTCAAGGTCCTGGGATAGAGCCCTGTTTCAGGCTCCTTGCTCAGTGGGGAGTCTCCCCTTCCTCTGCTCATGTTTTTCTCTTTTCTCTTTCTCTCAAATAAATAAAATCTTAAAAACAAAAAAGATGTAGAATAAATTTTGAAGAATATGGGTTGTAGTCCTGACTCTGACATTAACTACTTGGTGTGATTTTGGTTATCTTGATCTTTTTGTATTTGAGATCCTCAGAGTATAAAATGTAGGGATTCACTGTATAAAAAACTTTCAAGATCCAGTTTTTAAACTCTACTTTTCGTCTCTGTACCTTAGTTTTGTGATACATAAAATGAAAAACATGGTCTCTTTCACAAGTAGCTTTAATTTTGTAATGAGAAAGCAATTTGAAAAAGTATAAAGCATCAAGTAGATGAACATGAACAATATTCTATATTTCCGGAAGTATTTCTCATCCCATAAAAAAGGATAAATGTGCTATTTCTCTGGACTTTAGTTCCTTCCTGTTGAACCCATGTCACATCATTTTTGCTATTTAAATCTTTGCCTCTGTTACACTGGCTTCTTTGCCCTATATGCATATGTTACCAACTCTCTCGTCCAGTCTTACAAAAGAAGGAACAAAGACGACCAATCCTCAATCCTACTATCCATTTTTCTCCTTTCTTACATAAATTTAAAGGAGCAATCTCTACTCACTGCTCTTACATATTCTTGTTCACTTAATTCCCTTGTCTCTTATAAATTGACTCTTCACTGGGTGCCTGGATGGCTCAGTGGGTTAAAAGCCTCTGCCTTCTGCTCAGGTCATGATCTCAGCATCCTGGGATCGGGCTGTCTGCTCAGCAGGGAGCCTGCTTCCCCCTCTCTGCCTGCCTCTCTACCTACTTGTGATTTCTCTCTCTGTCAAATAAATAAATAAAAATCTTAAAAAAAAATTTGACTCTTCACTTTAACTATTCTGTTGAATTAAAGTTACATGTTTATTGTAGCACTGCAGGAAAATGTAGTAAAATATAAAGAAAAGATAAAAATCTTAAGTCCACTATTCAGAGATAATAATTTTTTAACATTTCGATGGCTTTCTTCCAATCGTTTTTCTTTTCTTTTTTTTTAAGAGTGTGAGTAGTGTGCATGCATGTGAGGAGTGGGGAGGTGCAGAGGGAGAGGGAGAGGAAGAGAGACAATTTTAAGCAGGTTCCACACCCAGCATGGAGCCTGATGTAGGGCTCAAACTCATGACCTTGAGATCATGACCTGAGCCGAAATCAAGAGTCAGATGCTCAACCAACCTAGCCACCCAGGCTTCCCTCCATTTTTTTTTATAGTAATAATTATATATATAATAA
>JAQQSY010005335.1:0-11728 GCA_028646535.1 Procyon lotor | reverse complement strand
CAGAAATAATTACTTTTCCCCAAAGATGCGGCAGCATATCTGTGACCGTGAATAGCATCACGGCCCTAGAGCATCCGTCTCAGACAAACCAAGGTCAGTAAAACCATGATCTGAGATCTGCTGGAGGGCAGGGCAGTTTATACCTTACAGCTCGAGAAGTGTGAGATTGCTCAGCCTGAGCCCTGATTTTCATAGCTGGCCATACATTTATTTCCAGTTTAGAGCAGTTGTTGAACTGAAGTCTTAGAAAAGGCTTAAATTGCATAGAATCTTGGATTGGCAATTTTTATGTTGGCTAAGCAAGAAATCCATTACTTGATTTCTGTTTTATTATTTCCATAAAGGTTTATTTGAATGAATCTATTTTTATAAGATATATTGTGTACATCAATCGTCTTACACCATGGAGTGGATATATATGTATTATTTAATTCATTTTATTGGAAGAATAAAACCCACACATTCTTTCTATTCTTAACTTTGCATCTGCATGCCTTGCAATATTTAAAACGTCATTGCAATGATAGATGTCATTGGTTTATCTGTTTTACACACTTAAAAATCTAACTTTAAACAGAATTAGTATGAAGTGATTAACTGGGGGAGCCTTTGCTCAATTAAAAATATAGAGATACAGAAAAACCTGAGCAAGATTTTAGAATATGCTTTATCACGTTTATTTTATTTTATCACATTTAAGAAACTTAAAACTCTCTACAACTTTTAAATTCTTCTTTTTAAGTACTTTACACTTAAAGACAGCTTAAGAATTTCTTCCATTCTTTCTCTCCAATTTTCCTTGTGAAAGATTTTTTTAAACAGCTACTCTTTTTGAGTACATACTGTGGACTAGGCCTTGAACATTTTCTCATTTAATCCCCATGGCTTCCCTTTGAGGCGTAGATCTTATTTCTGTTATGCCAATGTGGACACTGAGGGTCAGAGAAATTGCTTGTTTAAAGACACCTGGCTACGAAGAGGCAGAGCTGGGATCACAAACTGGGGTTTGACTGCATATCCTCCCAACTTCAAAGCTTACTCCTTTTTCTGCAACATTTATTTATTTATTCATGCATTTATTCATTTATTCAGTTACTGTGCTCTAGTGCTTACTATGGGCCAGACATGTTCTGTTTGCTGGGATTAAAATGATGAGCCAAAAAAGGGGCACCATCCCTGCTTGTGTGAAGCCGAGAATCTCTACTCCCTCCAGGTTACTTGCTTATTCAGGATTTAGAGATGAGGATTAACTTCCTGCAAAAACAGACAAGGATGTAAAGATTGCCTTTCTTGTTTTATGGAGGAGGTGACCATTTTATAAAATATTCCCCTGTGAAAGAATATTGAAATTGATTGCCAGCCCCAGGTTATATGTGTTTGCCTAGAGTCCTTGATGACTTCAAGATTAATGAAGCACAGAAATTAATTAGAGAGGCTGAAACTCAAGAAATCCCTGGCGAAGAAAATAAGGTTTATCTGATTTTTACATGAGACAGAAGCAGTGACAGAAATTGAGTTCCTGTCACAAAGGATCAAATATTTAAGACATGGTTTAATAATGTTTCTGAGGTGCTAGCAGCCTGAGTGCATAGGAAAACACTGCCAAATTCCTGAGGAAAAGTACTAAACTCAACAGCCATCAACTGGAAATGGCAGAACCTATTATGCATGTCAGGACGTCAGTGTCTAGAGGGTTCAGTTGGTCATGTACTGGGTGTGGAGGGCCAGGTCTGTAAACAGGTTAGAGTATTCTTCACTTCCACACCGAAGGATGTGTTCTCCTATTTGTGGGTCATAATTTTGCCCCTTCTGAGAGAGACATAGACATTGTCTATGAAATAGACATTTCATTTTGCCCCTTCTGAGAGAGACATAGATATAGGGAATGTTTCACTTTCTGCTTTACCATAAGAAAAGTAATAGCCCCAAGGCAGTGATGAATGGCTGGCATTCAGCCTCTGGCAAATAGTGTGGAGTGTCAAGGCCTGTGGCACTCTGGAAATAACATGACTTACCCAGAGGGGCAGCAGTTACTCAGCTCCTACTAATTGTTGCCACAGAAGAGGGCTCAATGATGCCAGACATTTCATTTTCTTAAAGAGGAGACAGAAATCTGGATTTTTCTATGAAACCACCTGATAATTACTTCTTGGCAACTAATTAAAAAAAAACCAAAAACTTCTCAACCAGACACTTCTATTTTTTATTTTATTTTTAAAAAAGATTTTATTTATTTGTTTGTTTAGAGAAAGAGAGGGAGGAGGGGCAACAGGAGAGGGAGAGAGAATCTCAAGCAGACTCCAATGCTGAGTACTGAGCCCAGTGGGAGGCTATCCCACAACCTTGAAATCATGATCCAAGCTGAAATTAAGAGTCAGACACCCAACTGACTGAGTCACCCTAGGTGCCCGTTGGGCCAACATTTTTAATTAGGTGATCATCCTGGTTTGTCAGGGACCAAGGGGTCTCCTGGGACATATGGGTCTTTTGATGCTAAAATAAGGAGAGTTCTGGACAAACTGGGATGGTTGGTCCTTCTACAATGTGGAGAATAATGGAAACATCTCTGTAGGTGGTCAGTTTATGATCTCTGATGCATAGGACAGGGGGCTTGAATAGGGTTCACACAGTCACATTTTCAAAGGAGGGGAAGATATTTGATGATCAGAGAAGGACCACACATACTAGAACCAGAGCATGTCTCACTGTTCACTTCTGTATGGGATGATCATGACCAGATGAGAAACTAATGTAATAAATGATTGTAGTACTATAGTGTTTTGTTTTGTTTTTCTGGCGGTTCATCTTGAAATTTGTTCAACCAAGGAACCTACTGGGGAGAAAGCCTTCCTTGGAGAGCGGGAGGTCCAGAGGGTGGAAGGAAGAGGCTGTGTTTTCTGAAAGCATGCAGACAGTCAAAGGACATGTTGGAAGGTTATCTAGAAGTATCTTGGGCTAGACTATTTTTATTCTACGTAAGTTTTGTAATTGAAACTACAAGGGTTAATTTTTCACAAGTTTTTCTTTAAACAAACAAAGAAACAAACATTTTGGGGGGGTGGTTACAGAATATTACCATGGAAAGGAAACTTAAACACCACGTAGTCCAAAACTTCCAATATTGGAGAAATTGAGGCCCAGTGTCCCATATCTAGTTAGTGGCAGAATGATTCAACCTGGATCTGTTTGGAATGGTGTAGATGGGTGCCAGTACCATGATAAGGGGAGGCAACATGGCTTCTCTACGTTGCATTGCCTGTAATTAAGAAGATTCTGTGGCACAAAGAAACATAACCATTAAAATCTAAAAACAACAGAAGTTTTTTCATACTCTGCCTTTTGGCCAGGAAATTAAATGATAATGAATCACTAAGTGCTCATATTTTTGAAACTCAGTGCAAATTGTTTAAGATGAAGGGCAGTAAATAGGAGAATCCTGTATCGAAAAAGCTACTAAGTTGTATCTGGGTCATTTCATGTGGGCAGCACACATTTCAAAGTAAAAACCCATGATTTGAAAAACATAGACAAGGAAGTTAAAAAAAGTCCTTGCAACCATCATTATATACTAGTATATATTTAGTTTCATTCTTCAGTTCCAAAAGCATCACTTCTTCACAACAGAATTTGCTTTGAAGTCTGAGAATGAACTTTGTGGTGAGGATATGCCCCCAGGCCCATACGGGGCAGGTAAAAACAAGACTGATTTTTATCTTATTACACTGGCATTCTGGACCAGACAAAGAACTTACTGCTCATATTTATAGTCACGAAGAGTTATCATGAAGGTCCAAAGATTCACAGATTTCTTGTTTGAATAATTAGAATCCTCCTTGCTTCCTTCTTGGCCAAAATGAAATACATGGTTCATCTTTGGCACCTGTTTGTGTAAATTCCTAGAAATCTCAACAGAGTAGGATCGAAACAATGGCCCAATAGCATGAATGTCACACCAACAAACCACATAGGCCAATCTAAATTCCCTGCAGACTCTAAGAATCTCCTAGAGGCTAGAAATCAGTGGTCACATTGTCTTTATTGTGGGTAGATTCCCTGTAGCTGTAGGCCACTTTAATATAAGCTTGGTGAATAGAACAGGGTCAGAATGATTTGATACGAGAGGTGAACACTCAACAGTGAGTTTATAGTTAAAAACCAGACCCATAACTGCCCCAGCACTTACCATTCTCCTCCTGGTTAGATCTAGGAGGGCAGAGAGAAGGAAGAGGTATATTAGCTCCTGATAACCATTTGGGGGTTGATGAAATAGGAATAAAAGTCAACAAGACCTCCAGGTCAGATTTCCTTCCAGGGCAAATCTCTGAGGGGGTAGTTTGGGCATTCCATTTCAGAGGCAAGTCCTAGTAGTGTCATTGCTGTTGTGTGATGTGTGATTGTGGGTGTGTGTGTTTAAGCTCAACATAACAAACATTACTATCTCACATGATTTCTGAAGGCCAGGAATTTGAGAGTGGCTTAGCTGGGTATTTCTGTCCTAGGGTCTTTCATGAGGTTGTAGCCTAAAGGTCAGCCAGAGCTGCGATCATCTGAAGGCTTGACTGTGGCTCCATGATCTTCTTCCAAGATTACTGTACATCATTGGCTCAAGGTGGCTCATTCACATGGCTGTTGGCTGGAGGCCTTAATTCCTTCCGTTTTGCCTTCAACCTGTCTATGGGCATACTTGAGTGTCTTTATGATAAGGTAGCCAGCTTCCCTCAAAATGAGCAGTCTGAGAGAGAAGGTAGGGCTATAATCAGTGTGCCTCTTGGAATTGGGCTTTTGAGATTTGCAGAGTCTTGGCACCAATAGGTCGCTTCATATCTTCATACCTCTAATATCCACTATATAGTGGCTTTCCCAGGGTGTATTTCCTAGGGTGACTGTCTAACTTGCTTTAACTTGGGAGGTCCACACTGGAAGATGTGGAAGGAAGAAGGTGGCTATGGCACTGAAATCAGGAGAAGTGTTTTAAATAAGTGACCATTATGTGTTCCTGAAAGCAGTGGTAAATTATCCTTTTTTTTTTTTTTTTTTTAAACATTTGGGATAGAAGGATTTGAGCAAGTGTTTAACCCAAACCTTTCATTTTAAAGATGAGGGCATGAGAAGTGAAATTCTGCATAAATATTTGACTGTTTTTATTTAAAAGAGTCATCTTCCTTAATTAACCTTTGTTTGTGGGTAGATTATACAGGAGAGTGTGGATAAATCATCTGTGGACTTTCCAAACTCATAACAAAATGTTTACACACAATGAGATAATAATGTTATTAGAGCATTAACAAGATAGAAGGAGATAAACAGTCACAGTGAACCAAGACAAGATAGAGACTGGCAGTGAAGACACCAAAATGTGGTTCTCAGCAACCTTTGAATCATGTGAATTTGAGTGCAGAAAAAGGATCAAGATCATAAGCCTAATTGTCCCCCACACAGGTGGGACAGTGGGTTGTTGGGAAATTATAAATATAATTTCTTCTGGTACGCTTCCAAACTTTCAGAAAAAGTTAAGGAAAATCTTGGGTAAATTGTTTAATCCTTGTTGAGACCCATCTCCTCTCTGTCAAGTGAGGCTGTTGATAGCAACCTTGTGGGATTATTGTGATGATTAGAAATAATCCTATGCTAAACTCAATAAGTGGTAGCTGATTCTATTGTTACTATTATTATGGTTATCATTATAATTTTCTTCAAGGCATTAAGCTCACAGCCAATATGCCCTTATTCCTACCTGGGAGAACTGTTATACCCTTGGTTTGCAAAACTACATTGAAGTATCTGAAAGTTGATGGTTGGAGGAGGGGGTGATTCCCCAGTCCCCTGCAGCTTGTGAGGTGGTGTTTCCTCTGAGACCACTTGCCACAGAATTACCTTGTTGTTTGTTAAAAATGCAGATCCTGCCTCAGATCTACAGAGTCAGCATATCTAAGGATGAAACCCTGTAATCTGCATTCTTAATAAGCAACCCAAATGATTCTTATGCCCACTAAAATTTGGGAACCACTATAGAAGGTATTTTGGAGTCCTTGTGAGGCTCACAGAGAGCAAGACAGCTGAACTGGTCTTAACCAGAAGTTTCCAAATGTTTTTAATTATGTACTCCCATTAATAAAACTTTTATGTAATACAATACTAATGTTTGTGTGTTCATATATTCATAAATTATTCACATGTACCACCATGACAAATATCATACACATTATAATACAAAATAGAAATTAAAAAAGATGAAAATTTTATGTAAAAATTTTAATATTTGCTTCTCATAACCTACTGGATCATATGATATACCCTTTGGGATTTATAGTCCCTAACCTGGAGACCTTGGCCAAACCATAAGTGGTCACTATGGTTGTGTTTATTCAATTACCTAGTAAGCAAATATTTACAGAGTTCCTTGCAAAGACTACAAGGCCTCACTGTGAATGATCATCTTCTCCTGTCTTATTGAATCACTAATAATATTACTACCTCATCATGTGCAAACACTTTGCCACTTCTAAGTTCTGTGGGTAGGAGATTTTCATTCATCTCTTCCCCAGGAGAGTGGTGATACATCTAGTTCATGGCTATATTTAAAGTCACAGAAATATAACTTAACAGAATATTTGGAATTGGAATAAAGTCCCAGATAGTCTTGGTACATCATTAAGAATCCAAGCAACAAATTAAAGTAGGTAATAGCCTTTACTGAATTAGATAGAGCACCCAGTTTGGGAAGATTGTGTGGCACTGTGGAAAGAACATTGAACTTGGTTTTTGGAAGACCTATGTTCGTGTTGTGGTTCTTTCCTTACTGGCTGTGTGCCCTTCTATAAATTATTTACCCTCACTGAGCTGTTGTAAATGCTCCTTTAAAAAAAAAAAAATTTTATTTATTTACTTGAAAGGGAGAGAGTGAGTGAGGGATAGCACCAGCTGGGGGGAGAGGCAGAGGCAGAGGGAGAAGCAGGCACCCCGCTGAGCAGAGAGCTCGATGTGGGACTAGATCCCAGGACTGTGGGATCGTGACCTGAGCTGAAGGCAGATGCCTAACTGCCTGAGCCACCCAGGTGCCCTGTAAATCCTTTGTAAGACAAGGATCACGACACCTTCTCTGCCTCTCTGACCCAATTGCTATCACAACCAAACTCTCCTCATCTTTGATGATGCTCTCATAGAATTCCAGGCTTGGTCAATCAGCTGTCAATCACTACACATTTATTGAGTGCCTGATGGATATTCCAAAGTGCCACCAGGTAAGTGGAATTTCACTTGTCTTGATTTTGCAAGAACAGGTAAGTCTTTATTCCCCTGAATTCAACAACTGTTCACCTTCTGTCTGTGATACTTTCACTCCCACAGACGTTAAGAGAAGTGACTTCAAGCCTGACTTTGCCACTTTGACTTTCCATTTCCTTAAGCCTTCACTCCCTCATCTGTGAAGTAAGAATAATGATATTTACCTCCCACGTTATTGTGAGGATTATATGAGATAATTTATGTGAAATACTTGGTGCAATTGAAACATAGTAAAAACTGAATAATGATTATTACTTCAATGGCAAATATGGTGAGGTACTCTTTGGACATTTTGGTCAATGCAAACTGCAACTTGATATATCTGTTCAGAACTGGATTTCATTTGGCGATTCTAAAAACACCAAGTGGTTTGACCTTACATCTTTCATATGATTAACCTGTTTATACTGGGCTTTGAGAATGAAGTTAAAAGATTTAACATTCAGGTAGGGAATGAATAATGACTGGCTTGATAGAATAGAACTTTTTACTAGACTGTTTTAGACTGCTGTAGGTTTACGATCTGCTCCCCAACGAAGACTTAATATTTACCAGACATAAAAATAAAAAGAAAACATATTTTTAACGTGATAAGTTATAAAATCATGAAGTAAAGAGCTGGTAGTTTGCATGTGCCACAACGAAGTTGCCTTCTTGACTTTTAAACTATGTGACACAAGTCTTACCCTAATATTTAACAACAACGGATTTTTTTCTTGTTACACAAGCTATTGACATAGCTTAAGTGACTCAGTTAATGACTCATGATGCAATGGACTGGGATTTCCTTCTTCCTTACTTTACAAGGTCATTTCAGATGACCATAGCTTACCTTCACAATAGCCCTGCAGCTTAAGAAAGGCCCCAGAGACTCATCAGTATTTGTTTCTGAGAGAACTTAAATGCAGTTTTCCTAAATGTCCCAAGTACAAACCTAATCTTTAAAACAGGGGCTCGTCTCCTGTTGCCGGAGTTTGAGGCTAATCTTTCGTGTTGTTATTTCTCTTGGTATCTTAGTCTGCTTTTTCTATCATTGTAGAATCATAGTGGCCTTGGGTATCAGAACAGGAGAGAACCTTAGAGATCATCTAACTCTACTCCCTCATTTTTCACATAGGAAACTATGACCCAGGCAAGTCAATCATTTTCATCAATTCAGAGTATAGACTAGGCCATTACTCTGAGCTCTCTGTTGGTGGTTTATATTTCTACCCAACTCAGCTTCTTTCAATTTCTCTGACTCCTGGTTTAAGGTTTTTTTGTTTTTTTTTTTTTGCTTCAGATGTATTAAAGTGTGGGAAAATTAGATTAATCTGAAACATTGTGGTTCAGTCCTTTCTCTAGAACAAGCCTTGATGTGTGAGTGGAAACACTGGTATTTCAAGATTCTTACCACCGAGGTGTGGCAAATTGGCTATAGGACATGCTGTTGGATTTGGCTGTACTCATCCTATTGTATGTTTGGCATTGTGACTCTTATAAATTGTGTGCAAAATTGTCTCTAATTTTAGTGAATATTCACATTGAGAAATCATGTTTATTTCTCCTTATGCATTGCAGTATGACTTAGATAAAGTATTTCTTTTTTTTTTTTTAAAGATTTTATTTATTTATTTGACAGAGAGATCACAAGTAGGCAGAGAAGCAGGCAGAGAAAGAGAGGGAAGCAGGCTCCCTGCTGAGCAGAGAGCCTGATGCGGGGCTCGATCCCAGGACCCTGAGATCATGACCTGAGCCGAAGGCAGAGGCTTTAACCCACTGAGCCACCCAGGAGTCCCAGATAAAATATTTCTTAGTGAATTAATTACACTGCAGTTCCTGAGCCAAATTCAGGATTTATATATATTCTAAAAGTATTTTTAAAAACCTAAAATATTGGTTAATAAATTAGATATTGGAGACCCAAAACTCATTATTGAACTTCAATAATGAATTTCTTTTCTTTGAAAAGAGCTAATTTAATATCCTGGGAGTTGTAAATACTGTATAGTAATGGTATATTTCGTATTGAAATAGAAGATGATATTTAGCAAAAATAGAAGTAAAATATTTAGCAAAAAAGGCAAAGTAGATGTATGAGTGGAGCATCATGTGTATGAGAATGGTGTAAGACAGGCTCCTAGAATTATGTGTTTATAGAGAAAAATGGTATCATGGAGATTTAGATATACCAGATGAACACAGCCTAGGTGTTGCAATTTCAAGGTAGATAGTCGTGAATACAGAAATCATCCCAGAACCAAATAATGCATTTTTATATATTAAGGAGTAGCATGAAGTGTGAGGAATTTGAGATTTCTAGAAGAGTGTTGATTGTATCTACTTCCTTATTTTTTTAACCTCTGTGCTTAAGTTTCTACTCCTTCACTCTCCTGAAACTGCTTTCCGGAAAGTCACTAATGAATTGCAGTTTGCCAAATGTCCTTCTTCAAGGAATATGAGATTTGACACTATCGTCTACTTTGTCCTGTATACTCTCTTCCTTTTAGCTTCTATGATGTTGTGATTGCTGTGGAATAGTTTTCTGCTGCTTTTTTCTTTCTTTCAATCATATCATAAATATTGATATCCAGTATTCCGTACCTGGTCTTTTTTTTTTCCCTACAAAAAGAAATTGTGAACATGCAGTATGAACCAAATCACATGTGCCCAATAGCAAACACTGCTAATTGATTTTGGCAATTTTCTCTCATCCCTCATGCTATCCTAGAATTCTCACAAATGCTTCAAGAAACCACCAAATGATCAGAGTTCACACGTGAGAAGAAAATTTTTTCCCCACGCCTGTTTTACATATTCATCCCAGAAGAACTCATCTGTAGTTATGACCTTAATTCCAGAAATCCCGGGGTTTATTCATTACAGTCTTCAGCCCCTTACCCAGTGCCTGGAGAGCATGGTCTGGGTTGGATAAATATTTGAAGAATAAATGATGAAATGTTTGATTAGTTAACAATGGATAAGTATATTCTGACATATCTTTGGTGCTTGAATGCAATTAAAATTGAAATGTAGTGATCATAGAGAATATACAAAAGAGTGACAATATTACAGTGACATATATGCATGTTGAGAGACTTTATTTCTGAACAAAAATTACTCTCTATGTGAGACTTTATAATTATTTTCAAATAAGTAAACTTAAGATCCATTCAGTAATAAGAAACACACAGGGGAGCTGTAAAAGCTTGAATTGGGGGTTTACAGAGGTAGTAGTAGGCTCGTTCAGTGGGATATTTTCCTCAATGTTATAAATTTCAATCTAATGGCCAGTGAGAATAAAACATGCTTTCTACTTATTTCTGACCAAGATTAAAGTAGTAATATATAATTTTGCACTGTGTTTTATAACCTTTTGAAAGAATTCTAAATTTTCAATAATCAGGGTTGCAGCCTGTTTTTTTTTTCTGAACGTTAAAATCACTGAAATGTTTACTACAAAGGTGCTTCCAATAAAAAGGTTTAAAGAAATAGAATAAAGTGTTGTATACTTGGAGCCTAATTTTTCTACTTCCTCATTTTCTCATTTTTAGATTGGTCAATAAAAGAAGATTATTATACAATAGGGAGTGTTATCCACTGAAGTAATAGCATCTAAATTTTATTTATTTGTATTCTACCTTTATCATTTTTTTCCTGTTTTATGAAAGCACAATAGTACCTAGCATATGGTGCTAAACAAAAGTTGGATGTTACAATTGTATATTATCAAAGATGCCTGGCTCAAGTTGAGGGTGCGAAGTATACATTTTTCAAAGCATGTAATAATGTGGTAGTTCTCAGGGGCTGGGTTTGAAGGCCACAAGGGTGAGCCACCAACTCATACTGCATTTACACTAGTGTGCCTTCTATTTCAGGGAATAACCAGAAAGCGGAAGCACAGAGGTGTGGGAGCCTAGGGTAGGAGGGCCAGATTGTTTGTGATGTATTAATTTTCTAATGCAGGTGTTGGCAAACTTTTTCTGCAAAGGGTCCCTTAGTAAATATTTGACACTTGGTAGGCCATATGATTTCTGCTGTAAAACTCTGCCATTGAGATAATACATGTTCCAGTAAATACAGCCACAGACAGTACATATTCCAATAAAGTTTTATAAAGAGAAGTGATATCCTGGATTTGTTCCAGCGGTCATAGTTTGTAGACTCCTACTCCAGTGGTGAGGTTTTGGCTCGATTAGTTTTCTTAACAAATTATTTTTGAATCTTATTTTATTTTTTGATCTTCTGTGTGTGTATGTGCTTGTCATAGCTAAGTCATGAATTTTTATCTTTCAATGTGGACTGAACTTTAGTTTGCTCTGATGTAGGAGCGTTCTTCTGGACACTTTTACCTCATCTAAGATTTGTTTCTCTTCATTCAGAGTATGGTTTATGAACTCTATAATGAGATTAGAACTACATGCAGACTTTATCGGAAGACCTGAACCCTGTTCTCTCATCTGAG
>JAQQSY010005334.1:0-11729 GCA_028646535.1 Procyon lotor | reverse complement strand
ACCACTCTTTAAGACTTTTTTTTTTTAATTCCGGTATAGTTGACATACAACGTGACCTTAGTTTCAGGTGTACACCACAGTGATTCAGCTTCTCGACACCTTACGTTGGGCTCACCCCAAGCGTAGTTGCCATCTGTCACCAGATGCCATTACAGTGTCATTGACGATCTCCCCTTTTATCCCTGTGACTTCATTCATTCCGTAAGTGGAAGCCTGTATCTCCCACTCGCCTTTACTCATTTTTGGCACATGCCTCTCCCCTCTGGCAACTCTCAGTTCTCCATATTTATACGTCTGATTCTCCTTTTTGTTCATTTATTCATTTTTTTTGTTTTTTAGATTTCACATACGAGTGAAATCCTTTGATGCTTGTCTTTCTCAGTCTGACTTCTTTCACATAGCATAATACCCTCTAGGTCCATCCATGTTGTCACAAACAGCATGATCTCCTCATTTTTTATGGTTGAATAATATTCCATCATTCGTACGTGCCACATTTTCGTTGATTCATCGATGAATGGACGCTTGGGTTGCTTCCATATCTTGGCTTTTGTAAACAATGCTGCAGTAAACACAGGGGTGTGTATATCTTTTTGAATTAGTGTTTCCATTTTCATTGGATACATACCCAGTGGTGTGATTATTGGATCATAGGGTATTTCTATTTTTAATTTTTTTGAGGAACCTCCATACTGTTTTCCACAGTGGCTGCACCAATTTACATTCCCACCAACAGATTTACTACCACTTTTATCTTTATGATAATACTTATGTCCCTCATTGTAGAATGAGATGGAGGCTCTCTGGATCGGACTCTGTGTGGATGAGATTCAGGGACAGGGGTTCCTGGAGGAGGGCACTTCCTCTGTGGAGGCCTGCATCTGGGGACTGTGGGGGATGGCTGGATGGGGCCCCCAATTAGTGAAACTGCAGGGAGCACCTGAGGAGGGCGTGGAAGTTCAAAGCCAGAGGGAGACTTGGTAAGAGTGGAGGCTGAGGGGGTGGGGCCTCTAATGAGAAGCCAGGAAGGGCTTTGTATGGTTCAGACCAGAGGCTGTGAGTCCGCTGAAGGTACTGGGCCATTCTTTTTTTTTTTTTTTTTAATTTTATTTATTTATTTACAGAGAGAGATCACAAGCAGGCAGAGAGGCAGGCAGAGAGAGAGGGGGAAGCAGGCTCCCCGCAGAGCAGAGAGCCCCATGTGGGGCTCGATCCCAGGACCCTGAGATCATGACCTGAGCTGAAGGCAGAGGCTTTAACCCACTGAGCCACCCAGGCATCCCGGTACTGGGCCATTCTTATGTAAATAAAATATGTTCTCACACATCCACACACCAGAAAATTAGCAAGGAAGTAAAACAAACTCAAGTAAGCACAAGAGAAATAATTCCACTGTCAAAAAACAACATCTGGGAACATAATTTTTTGTATATTTCTTTCCAGTTTTCTTTTCTTTTTTTAAAGATTTTATTTAAAAAAAATTTATTTGAGTGAGAGCGTGAGCACAGGCAGGGGGTAGCAGCAGGCAGAGGGAGAGGGAGAGGGAGACTCCATGCTGAGCAGAGAGCCATCCGAGGGGCTGGGATCATGAGCCCAGCCGAAGGCAGATGCTTAACCCACTGAGCCATCCAGGTGCCCCTCCAGTTTTCATCTTTCTTTATGCATACACACATTTTATAGCAAGTGGACAATATGCTATATACTATTTTCTACCTGCTTTTTAAAGTTTTGTATTGCGTTATGAATGTTATTACATATCATCCACAGCACTATGTTTTAACAACTGCATAATATTTCAGGATATTTATGTATCATTATTTATATAACATGGCCACTATTTTTAGACATTTCTATTAATTTAATTCCCACTTGACTCTGGTGTACAAAACTCTTGTATAAACAAAACAAATGTTCTCATAGCTCTATCTGGGTCTATGCATTGTAGAAGAAGAATTTCCAGCTTAAAGTTATGTACACTTTTAAGGCTTAGAATGCACTTTTCCAAACTGCCCTCCGGAAGGATCACCACACCAGGCCACCATTCCCTCCCAGCGGGTCCTTGCTGCCTCCTTGGGTCTCCTAGCATTGACCCTGTTCAAGTCTGCCTGACTCACTAGGTGCTTATTGTCTTAATACCCAGACTGTACTGGGGTGGAGGGGAGAGGCTTCCTCACCAGGACTCGGGAGGTGGAGAGGTATCAACAACTACTCAGAAGGGACTCTTGCAGAAGGAGGGCCCCCCCCCCCCCCACCGGGCTGGTGGTCTGGTGTGGGCTGTCCCAGTGAGGGCTGTGTTGGTCAGGGGAGGTTGGGCTGGGCTGAGCTCCAGGTCTGGCTCCGCCGTCCTGGCTCGGCCTGGGCAGTCTTGGCCCTGGTGTGATCTTGGGCTCAGCCTGGTGTGATCAGCATGGTCACCAATCCAAGACATTCATTCTAGAAGCCGGCGCAGCCTCTCTGGCCATGCCGATAGCCGTGTACATTCACGTAGTGGGGAGTGATTCATCAGAGCCAGCCGTTGCTCTGACAGAGTGGAACTGCTCTCACCGTCCTGTCATTCGGCCTCTAAAATTATCTCTTGCCTGTTCTGAGTGACCACACCACCAAGTTTCTGGAGGTGTAGTTCTGGGCGGTGGCTATGTGAGGGAGGGTGTGTGTGTGTGTGTGTGTGTGTGCGCGTGCGTATGTGTGGGTGCGTGTGTCTGTGTTGGGGTGCGGGGTGGCATCTGGGACCCTCTTTAGTGGTTGGCATCTGAGCTGGGGATTTGGGGTGGGGGAACGAGAAATGGGCAAGCTCCTCCTCTCCTACCTTCTCCTGGCTGGGGACAATCGTCCAGTCTTTGGTAAGTGACAGAGACAGCCTGTGGGGGCCAGGGTTGTCTTTCAGGACTGTGTGCTGACTCCCTGCTGCCCGGGGCGGAGGCGGGGGAGCAGGAAGAGGGGGCCAGCCTGCAGAAACAATATGACAAGGCAGGGGGCAGACTCTGGGAGGGATGTGGAGCATTTAGACCATCAGCGATTGAATCCTATGAAATCGCATTTCAGATTTCATCATTTTGATGAAATTTTTCGCGTAGGGTTCCTTTAGGTACAAATACAGCTAATTTCTTATCATGGATGACTAGAGACCATCTAGCCAAGGTTTCTTGACCAAGTGTCCATGAACCCAGGGGGTGATTGATGCATGGGCTTCATGAGGTCTCTTGATGCCTGAAATAACAGGAAGTGTGTGTGTGTGTGTGTGTGTGTGTGTGTGTGCGCACGCATAATGTGTGTGTGTCTGGATGTGTGCCTGTATGCATTTTTCTGGAGGAGAAGCTCTGTAATTTTCATCTCATTTTCAGAGAAAACCATGACCCATAAAAGGTTAAGAACCGCACTAGGCCAACCCCTTCCCATTAGAGGTAAGGAAATTGAATGCAGAGGGGAAAATGACTGTCTGAGATCTCACTGCCAAGATCAGAGTCTGGGTTTGTTGATACCATCTCCCTCTGGCTGGCTCCCTGAGTTGGATCCAGCCCCTGCAGTAGGCAGAACTAGGCAGAACCCCAGGTACTGTCTCCCGCACCATTCTGTGTGGCATGTGTCAACTGAATAGGCTCGATGCTTTCCCTGGAGGTAGGCAGCTAGGCACTCACGTCTAGACATTCTTATTCCCAGGTAGTCTTGTAGGGAAAGACTCAAGTGCCATCTTCTGACTTGATCCCCTTTAGGTCATCTCAGCTGAAGACATTAAATCTGCCTCTTGTGTCTTGACACAAGATGTGCCCTTGCCTTCTGGGAGAGGACCTGACTCCTTTGGCCAGGAGAGAAGTCTCTGGTGCTGTGGGGGAGTGGGCCTAGAAATATTATGCGATGGACAGGCAGGAGGCCATAGCTCATGGCAGGAGACAGATGCTAGCCCATTGTATGTGGGAGGACTTCAACTTGGTGCCATAAGAGTTTAGATGAAGAGGCACATGAGGACTAAAAATGGTAATTAACATTCACTGACCACTTACTATATGCCAGGCACTCTACTGAGAAAAGTGCTACCACCTAGGGTTGTTGTATTAAACTGAGGCCAAAGAAATTAAGCATAATGGTTAATATCTGAGACAGGCCATGGAGCCACATCTTCTGGCTTCCGAGTGTAGAGTTACTTTGGAACCAGCATGGCCCCCCTAGCCTCGGTGGTAGCAGAGCTCACCCCCGAGCATGCATCACAACCGTGAGAAGGCTGATCAAAATGCATGTTACTTCTCCGAACCCCCAAGTTTCTGACTCTGCAGGTCTGGGGTGGGGCCTGAGGATTTGTACACGAAGGCCTTCTCAGATGATACTGCTGTCCCAGGCACCATGCTTTGAGAACCACTGTGCTCTGCGTTCCTACTTACTGACAGGAAGCGGTGAACAGAGGGAAGGGAAGTGGTTGTCGATCTTGCCTGGATTATTGTAATACTCTCTGGCCCACCACCAGGTCCAGGTCTTTCTCTGGTCTGGTCAGGTCTGTCCTCTGTAAGGACAAATATTTCTTCCTAAAGCCCAGCTCTGATCATGTCACACCTCCATGCAAAGTCTTCTGGATTCTCTGCCACGAGGACCAGTGCCATCCAGTAGAACCGTCTGGAAATGGTGCACATCTGCACTGTCCAATATGGTAGCCACTAACCACAGGTGGCTACGAATTTTACATTTTTTCCCATTTTAATTTATTTAAATGTAAATAGTCACATGTGGCGAGTTGCTAGACAGTGCAGGAAATCACTTGGTATGTCATGCCTTTGAGGCTCCCACTGGTACCATATGCCTTCCAGCCCCAGCCTCAGCCCTTAGCATCCCCAGCTCGGGGCCACATGGGGCCAGTTTCCTGAGTCTGCCCTGGACTCCCCAGCCCTGGGCCTTGTTCTATGCTGTCTCCTCCATCTAGACTGTCCTTCCACCCTATCTGTAATGCTCAGCCCAAACACTCCCTCCGCCTTGAAACTTTTGACACCCTCCCCTCCCCCAATCTCTTTCTCCTCTGAACTCCACGACCCTTCATCCTTTTCTTACAGCCTTTAGTACTTTTTGCCTTCTATTGCATTTGGCTGGTGCTGATATTTCCTCTAAACTGTGAGCTTTCAGAGAGCATGACTGTTTGCTCATGAGTTTTCGCTGCCTAGCTCAGGTCCCCCCAGGCACACAGAGGAGCTCGCTAAATCCCACAAACCTTAGCCCTGATGCACTGGGGAAACAGAGATGGATAACGTGCCCTTCCTGTCCGCAAGCAGCTCACGGGCTCTCATGAGAATCTGATTCATGTCCAGAGAACCGCTGAAGCCAATGGTTATTTTGGGCAGGAAGATAAAAGCCACAGAGGGCCGAGTTGGCAAGGGAGTCCAGCAGGAGCCACCTAAGCAGAAGGCCGTGTTTGTACACACAGAAGGCTTCTCTGCCCGGCCTGGCCTGGTACAAGGAGTGGGAACATCCAGACATCACTGCCTGGCTGCCTCCTGAAACTGGGGATTAGCCAGTGATACAGCGACTGGTCTCACCATCTGATCCCTGCACATGAGTGGATGAAGAAAAGGTTGCAAAGACTACAGAGCTCTGCCAGCTTCTGGAAGTAGAGCGTTGGCTGGGTGACACCTGGGCTGGGAATCTGACTACGAGAAAATGACCACTGTGGTCTGAGCGATGGGCAGCTGGTGAAATTCTGCTTGGCCTGGTGTGGGAGTTTAGAGATGTTAGGAGCAGTCCTGGTTGCAATAGAAAGATGGTCAAAAAGAAAAAGAAAAGAGAAACAGCATTCTTGCTTCAGAAACAAGTATTAAGAGGATTCCACATCCTGAAAATCTCTAGCATATATTCATCACTAGGACAAAAATCTTTTCTATTTTTTATTTTTTTATTTTTATTTTATTTTTTAAAAAGATTTTATTTATTTATTTGACAGAGAGAGAGAGAGCGATTACAAGTAGGCAGAGAGGCAGGCCGAGAGAGAGGGGGAAACAGGCTCCCTGCTGAGCAGAGAGCCCAACGCGGGGCTCGATCCCCAGACCTCGAGACCATGACCTGAGCCGAAGGCAGAGGCCTTTGACCTCAGATCTTCAACCTGAGCCACCCGGGTGCCCCCAAAAATCTTTTTTTTTTAAGATTTTATTAATTTATTTGACGGAGAGAGATCACAAGTAGGCAGAGAGGCAGGCAGAGAGAGAGGGGGAAGCAGGCTCCCAGCTGAGCAGAGAGCCCGATGCCGGGCTCGATCCCAGGACCCCGAGACCATGACCTGAGCCGAAGGCAGAGGCTTTAACACACTGAGCCACCCAGGTACTCCCCAAAAATCTTTTTTAAAAAGAAAACTTTATTGAGGGGTGCCTGTGTGGCTCAGTTGGTTGGACGTCTGACTCTTGGTTTCGGCTCAGGTCGGGATCTCAGGGATGAGGGCTCGAGCCCTGCGTCAGGCTCCACACTCAGCACGGAGTCCACTTCTCTCCCTCTCCTTCTGCCCCATCCCCCTGCTTGCTCTCACTCTCTCTAAAATAAATAAATCTTTAAAGAAAAACTTTATTGAAGTTATAAGTGTAGCAAAGTACACAGACTGTAAATTTATACACACCTGTGTAACTGTAATCCAGACAAGAACTAAAACACAGCCAGCATCTCCACAGTAAATTTGTGATAAACCAAATGTATGAAGGGTTAATGATGGAAAAGCACAAGCTCTGGAGGCAGGTGTGCCTGCAATTTATCCTGCCCCACCCCCACCCCCCACCAGCAGCCTGACCTTGGTTTAGTGACTTCACTGCTCTGAGCTCCAGTTTCTTCCCCCTGGAAAAGCAAGTGCATCTATAACCTCTGCTTTACAGGGCGGTAGGAGATTAAAAACTGAAAATGTATCCAAATTGCTAGGCACCGTGCCAGTATGTAGTGGGGACTCAGCTGCTCTTTGCCACGATGATGTGGATTGATGGTGTCACTGCAGCATCTTCCGGCACATGGGACCACAGACACTTGCCACTAGCTGCCTCCAGCCTCTGTACGACTCCAGGCTCTCTTCCAACTGCAAGGAGACCGTGATGCTCTGATGATGCAGACCTCAGCGGCCACTGCAGGCACCTGATGGGAGGCTGGGTGGCCGGGTATCCGTAGCAAGTGGGACCGTGGCCCGACCTTTCATGTTCAGGTCCCGGGAGTGTGGCTCTCAGACTCCCGGGCGAGGGCTGACTTCTCCGGGGGCAGTTAGAGCATGGTGCTCCATTAGGAAATGTAGCCAAAGTGATGTTGGGGTCAGAAGAACTCAGCCTCAAGAGTGTCTTGGTAGCCTGGTGAATTCTTACTCCCGGACTCCGACTCTGGGGGTCAGGGTGGCCCAAGGGACACATGGCGCACACGGACATGTGTTCTGAGCTGGCCCAGGGGAGAAGGATGAAAGTGAGCCCTGCCATCAGGTTGACGGCAGGCAGGAGGTCAGGGCTTGCAGCTGGAGGGCAGAGTGCAGGAGGAAAGGCCCAGAGTTTCCTTCTGTCTGGGAGGGGTTGTTGCCAGGAGGAGGAGACCAGGAAGGACTTCCTGGAGGATGCTTGGATGAATGACCATGGGAAAAGGAGGAGGGGTCTCCCAGGCAGAGGAAAGAGCAGGGGCAGAAGCAGAGAGGCAGAGCTGGGCCGCTGTCCTGGGAGACTGGAAGCATTCCTACTGACCGAGCTCCCCACCCAGAGCCTGAGGATAAGGCTGAAGGACCAGGTGAGATCAGCCTGTGAACGGTCTGGGGAGTCAGACTGAGGAGTCGGACTTGCTTTATCAGAGAATGGGGGACCACTGAAGGTTCCTCCATTGAGGAAGCAGAGCAGGACCAGCTCCTGGAGTTTTGCTCAGTGGAGAACAGCAGGTACACATTCGTCCAGAGCTGCATAATTTTTGGCCAAAGATGGCGGCCAAACGTCCAAGCTACTGGAGTGGGCCTTGAGAGCCCTTGGGATGCGCGGACCTGTGCAGAGGCCTGGCTGTGGGTACGAAGGGGAAGGGGAGGCAGGAGAGGAGGAGAAGGAAGAGGAGGGACGGGGAAGGTAAGGCTCCCGCCTTTGCCCGACTGCAGTCTTGTTGGAGAAGCCAGAGAGCCTCATGACAGCTGAATTCCGAATTCAGAAGTGGAGACATGAGATGTGTGGTCCAGTAGGCCAGAGGAGGGTCAGGCTGGGTGGAACACGGGTGGAAGAGGCAGGGAGGGTCAGCTTCCCGGAGGGGAGGCAACCTTTGGAGGCTTTGGAGAGACTGAGGGTACCGCAGGGCTCGCTCAGCCCTTTGTGGGTGTTCTCTCATGTCCTCATCCTAGGTGCTCTAAGAGGTGGTGCCAATATCATCCCCATTCTACAGAGGTGGGAACTGAGGCTCAGAGAGGTTAAGGCCTTGCCCAAGATCACGCAGCTCCTGTACAAATTCAGGAGTGTCCCCCATCCCTGCCTTTGGTGCCCTCCCTGGAGGTAAATGTTGCCCTCTCGCTCTTCAGCAACACCACACTAGGTCTAGAAAAGCGCTTTGTACTGTGTGACCCGCTGTGAAGCTCTGTCATCATTCCATACCATAATATGACCTAAGGCGGGAGTGTGTGGCTCCCACGGTCTGGTCTGGAAGGTTCCAGGGAAGGGTGGTCCCTGGGGACTGCAGCACTTCGGGAACCCTCCTGGAGGAGTCTGAAGGCGAGGAGATTGGTGGGGGGCAGCGGGAAGGGGGAGGTCCCTGCCAGGTGAGTGCTGCTGCCTGTCCACCCTGCCTGCTCTCTACACGCGGACGCAGCTACCCCACAGTGCTTTCCAGAGAGTGCCAAGGACCAGTGAGAACAGCCTTGTCAGGCAGACAGTCCCAGACCTGCGGGTCATGCTGCTCTGGAAAGTTTGGCTCTGGTAGCTTCCCCCAGAGACTGGCTCAGCTCTCAGCTGCCTGGGGCTGCAGCTCACCCCACCCAGGCCCTGCAGCCCTCTGGGGCCAAAGCCAGATGCCCTGCAGCTTTCTTGCCCTGGAATACCCTCCTCTCCATGACCTTGCCTTCAACCTAGTTCAGTTGGGGCACCCCCTCCTCCAGGAAGCCTTTTCTGAGCCCCAGGGGCTGGGTTAGGTCTTCAGACTATCTAAACTCACACAGACTAAAGGAAATGTCCTGTGAACCACATATGTAATTTACAATTTTCTAGTGGCCATGTGAAAAAAGAAAAACAAAATGAAACCAATGACATATTCTAATGATATATTTCATTAACTCAATATATCTAAGATATTTCAACACAAAAATTACTGAGCTCTATTACACTCTTTTTCAATTAGATCTTCAATGTCCAGTGCCGTCATTAGCCTTGCAACACACCTCAATTTGCATCCGTCACGGTTCAAGTACTCAGTAGCCACATGTGGCCAGTGGCTACCGTAGTGGTCAGCACAGTTCTGGGGGCAGGGAAGAGAGCATAAGGATTGACGCTCAGGGTTTGGCATCAGACAGACATGGCCGTCACATCCTGGCTCTGCCATTTCTTCGCTGGGTGAGCTTTGCGAAGTCGTTAACCCCTTCGAGCCTCACTTACTTTAGCTGTGAGAGGAGTGAATGATTTCAATGCTAGAGAATTATTGTGAGCGTTCCACAAATGAAGGTGTGTCTAGTGTCAGGCACAAAGTAAGTCCTCAGAAAATGGTGGTGATTCATCTTAGTGCGCTCTCTGATGGGCTGGCTTATGTGCCATTCTCCCACACTGGACGGACGGTGAGTCCAAAGATGGAGGCTACCCGATTCCTCTTGCCTCCCGTGAGTCCATGGCCCAGCTCAGTGTGGACATTACTGCTTGCTGAATGAAAGATTAAGCACTCCTGGTCTAGGAGTGCTAGCTCCTTGCTCGCTCAAGAACCAGGGGGCCCTTGCTGGGGGGGAGTCACAAGACCGCTGACTACTTGGGGTGACCTTGGCAGAGGCCACTGAAGATAAAAAAAAAAGGTGGGGTAGGAGGGGCTTTGCTCTAAGGGTTCAGTGTCGTCTCTGCCCCAGCCTTGGGGGTGCTGTTGCTGACACCGTGTGCTTTGCCTCCCCAGCCAATGGAGCAAATCATTTCCATCCTTCTGGCTTTCCGGTATCCTGGCCCTTTCCCATCAAGTTCCCTGGAGTTAAAATTTAAGAGAAAATAATTTCTCCCACCTCCTGGGCAGACCAGAGAGGGGAGGCGGGGTCCTGTCCCTTCTCTTCTGCAGCATTGGCTGACCTTCCATCATACCAACCTGGTAACAGAAGTAGGGCAGGAAGAATTTCTCCCACTTTATAGATGAGGAAACGGGCTCAGAGAGGTCAAATAATCTGCCCAAGTAACACAGACAGTGGTAGAGCCAGGGCTGCAAGCAGAATTCAGAACTCAGGGAGCTGGAAAGACCTTCTTCACTGGGTGGGCTCTTCTTTGTCCACCTGGCCCCTAGCGTTTCTCCACAGGGGCTTTTAGGAGAGATGGCACTGGGTTGGGTCCTATTCCTGTGCCTCAGCTTCCCTGCCTGGGGGATGAAGGCAGCAAAGGAACTGGAGTATTAATTTCAAGGGGCCATGTGTTCGTCAGAGTACCCCCAGGCCACCCTCCACCAGATTTCTCTGGAAAGGGCTATTGCAGGGTCAAGTGGAATGTGGTCCAGAGAGCTAGTGTGACTGAGCTGGTATAACCTTGGACAAGTCCCTCACCATGCTGGGCCTCAGCCTGCCTGTTTATAAAATGGGGATGATATTATCTCACAAGACGTTGCAAAGGTCACGCACAAAAGTACCTTGCAAACTGGAACATGCTAATAGAAATACTGGTCAATACTAATCATAGAAATAATGACAATAGTAGAAGCAGCCCACTTTTCTGTATGGTCCCACTGACCTGAAGGGAACTGGACCTTTTGAGTATAAATCCAGAATGGTGTCTGGGAACGTCCTGCCTTGGTCTTTGGAATGTAGCTCGGATTCTTCTGGGAAAGTGAGAGAGGCTCCATCTAGCTGAGGAGGGTGGGAAAATGGCCCTGACCCAGGGGGGGAGGGAGAAGGAAGGAAGGGGAGGAGGACCCAGAGAAGGAGGCTGAACTAGGAGGAATAAGGGCCATGTGCTCTGTCCTGCCCATAGGAGGGTTGGGAAGGCCCGTGAACAGAAGAGGCTCAGAATCAATCTGGAATAAAAATAGTGGCCAGCAGGGAGTCAAGGATTCCTTACCAGATGTGCAGAAGAAACAGCAAGTTCATCTGGTGTGACTCTTGAATTTTACTGATCCTTTCACCCATTGGTTTGAATGAATGTGTAGTGACTGAACTCAGACAAAGCATCCCTAGTGGCAAAATGACTTGCCCAAGGCCACACCCCCGGGGGGAGGGGGGCCTTGGAGTTCCTGAGAGGAATTTGGGAAGCTGGAGAATGACAAGTCCAGAGGTGAAGGAGGACATCTGTGAGGAAGTCTGCCCAGTGGGAGTCTGGTCTTTCTGTGAATTAGCTCTGGGCTGCTCTGTCTGCCCAGCTCCTGTCCGGAGCAAGGGCATGTTCTCTAGGACTGGGAGGAGCTGGCTTCCTCCTGCTCCCTCCCTGCCCACTCCCAAGCCTAGTGGACGGCACGGAGAGTGAAGGGACTGGAAACTATGTCTTGGGAACATCTGGTGAAGGAGTCTGCCATGTTTAAGTTGGAGAAGATAAGGCTTGGTGTGGGGGTGGAAGAAAGGGCCACAGTTGCTATCTTGAGTTCTCTGAAGGGTGCTGGGAAGAAGGCACGGCCTCATTCTG
>JAQQSY010005333.1:0-11731 GCA_028646535.1 Procyon lotor | reverse complement strand
TCTGTAGTGTCATTTGCGAATATCTTCTCCCATTCTGTGGGTTGCCTGTTTGTTTTGTTGACTGTTTCCTTCGCTTGAAGAAACTTTTTATCTTGATGAAGTCCCAAAAGTTCAATTTCACTTTTGTTTCCTTTGTCTTTGGAGACATGTCCTGAAAGAAGTTGCTGTGGCTGATGTCGAACAGGTTCCTGCCTATGTTCTCCTCTAGGATTTTGATAGATTCCTGCCTCACATTGAGGTCTTTTATCCATTTCGAGTTTATCTTCATGGATGGTGTAAGAGAGTGGTCAAGTTTCATTCTTCTACATATAGCTGTCCAATTTTCCCAGCACCATTTGTGGAAGAGACTGTCTTTTTTCCACTGGATATTTTTTCCTGTTTTGTCAAAGACTATTTGACCACTGAGTTGCGGGTCCATATCTGGGCTTTCTATTCTGTTCCACTTGTCTATGTGTCTGTTTTTGTGCCAGGACCGTGCTGTCTTGGTGATCACCGCTTTGTAGTAAAGCTTGAAATTGGGCAATGTGATGCCCCCAGCTTTGTTTTTCTTTTTCAACATTTCCTAGGCAGTGGAATTTAAGTGGAAATTATTGCGGTGGCTTCCACAAGGATAATCTAACACAAACTAGAATTGGCCATCTCATCTCTTTTATTCTCTCTACTTTCCTTCTTGCCTGGAAGGGACACATGATGGCTGGAGCTACAGCTGTCATCTTGTCACCATCAAGGAAAGAGAGAGTGAGAGAATGAACCCAATTGTAACCTTGACTTCCTGAACCTCTGAGCCAAAATAAGCACCCTTTATAAATGGGAACAGAAACAGTTCATTTATTAATCACATTAACAAGAGCTAACTTTTCTTCAGTATCCACTATGGGGTAGGTTCTTCTCTAGCATCTTCCCCTGTACTAACCTAGGTAATCCTTACAACATTCCTATGAAACTAATACAGTTATGCTCATTTGACAGAGGAGGAAATGTAGTGCTAGCTCATGTTAACATAGGTCCTAAGAGGCCTGTAGGGTTTCCAGGTGGGAATTCCCACACATCTCCACTAGGCCTCATTGCATTCCCAAACCCCCACTGAGCCAGGCACTCTGAATGTCACAGCTGCCTCCAATTTGCATAGACCTGGTCTCCAGGGCATAACATGCTGGGAAAAGTGTCCCTGAAGCTGTTATTCCATAATCTTGTGTTCATCATTTTCTGGTTTCCTCTTTGGATGTACCTCCTGATTTTAGGTATTAAAATATAATTTAGATAAAAGATAATTTAGATAAATTTATCTTCCTAATATGTACACATCCCTAAAATGACAGAGGTGGAAAAGGAGGAGGGTGTGCAATTACAAAATAAATTGGCTTCCCTGGAAAATGAGATATATTTTTTTTCCTGTAAGAAACAGAAGTGGGACTAGAAGGGTCACGTGTATACTGACACTCACTTCTGATTCTCGTGACATCTGCTTCTTCCATTTACATGGGGTTCTAATGACCCCCCATTCCTGCTGTGAGCAAAGAGAATCGCTAAATTAAATGTCTGTTTCCCCATGTGCAGGCTTGATTGGACCAATGACTACATGGGAAAAATACCTCCTTCCATCTCTGAGGAATGCTAGATTTGATATTATTTCAAGTCACCAGTTCAAATGGCAGCTCCATTTCCCCAACTCCAAACTCTTCATCAACCCCCATTTCTACACCATCGCTGGCCAGGACCAAGGAACCCAAAAGGCTTTACAAATTGTTTAAACCATTTAAAATATGAGCTTTAATTCACTTAACCTGAGAGAATATTTTCTGTGCCCGCTACAGATTATTTTGTTGAGGTGGTGGATGGGCAGGAAAGGTATCCCAGAAGAATAAGTTCTCCAACATCTGTCTCAGAGAGTTGTGTCAGCAAAGAGTAATTCCTAGGCACACTGAAAAGTTACAAGGCTCTTTCACATAAACTACTTCTTGCAAGATGAGAGCAGTTGCCGCTTAAAGTAAATGCTGGTCATTTCTCCAGCGTCTGTCTCTGCCATATTTATTTTCCTAAAAACCCTGAATAGTTTCTCAAGGGCATTAACAGATACAACCACAGGGAGATGCCTGTGAATCTGGTCCTCCTGCTGCAAAGCAATGATCCATTCAGAACAGCATCTACAAAATAGGTTAGGGAATCATCCATTCAATCATATTTTATAGTCAATGGGTTCCATATAAAGAAAGAGATGCAATGATAGAACTCACCTTTTCTTCTTGAATACTAAGCTGGTACTTTTATTTATCAAGGTTCTACAGATTGGCTGTGCTGGGTAGGATATTTATTATGGACAGATGTGCATTCAGGAGTTATTGATTTTACTATAGAACACCCTGAATGTGGGAACTAGGAATATGTTTTGTAATTCAAATACGCCAGATTCCAGTTTGAGGGAGGAAGGTGGATGAGGGCAGGAAGAATCAGTATGGGAAGCTTATGAAGTGGATGCGATAAGGCAGAAGCATTGATTTGCACATCAGTCATTTGATGAGCCAGAGACTTGAAACAAAGAGTTGTGTTGGTTACAGTTTCTATCTTCAAGATCAATACTTATAACATCACAGTGATTTGGTTCTTTAACATAACATGTGGTGAACGATAGGGTTGGTGAACATTGGGCTGTCTGTTCAGAAAAATACCAATACATATTTCTTATTTGCGGAAAAATATAAAATTTCAGCAATGTATTATGACAACACTTACTCTATTTTTGTAGGCAACTGCCGTCTTTGTCGGCTGTCAAAATATTGGAACCCAAATATTGTGAGAATGTTTCATTTGAAAAATACTAATTCTACACTTCTCATTTTATGCTGTGTACTTATTTCCACTGTCATGGGCATGGAGTTCATTGCTTTTTCTTAGAAGTCACTTCAAATGTGCTTATTTTTTTAATAAGTTTCTGTCGTCCGCACTTTTCCCAAAGAGTAGGTGATAATAAATCATTCTGATTTGATTCCTTAATACATTTCTGGCCATTCCTCACTGAGCCGTGGCATAGCATACTAATTCTTTCATGCCAATCGAATTCACGGATTCTTTTATTTCAATTTTGAATCAAAAATGAATTTTATTGATCCAAATGTTGCGATCTATCAGGTTCATTAAAAGATGAGATTCTCTTGTCGACGCTTGAAAAATAGAAAAGTTTGACAATGTTTCTATGAAAGAATTTGGTATTTGAAAGTGTGTTGCAGGGTGCCTGGGTTTGCTCAGTCCATCTCTTGATTTTAGCTCGGGTCATGATCTTGGGGTTGTCGGACTGGGCTCAGCATTGGGCTCCCTGCTAGGCATGGAGCCTGCTTAGGATTCTTTCTCTCTCCCCCTTTATTTAAAAAAAAAAGGTGTGTTGCTTCTGCTTCTTCACCATGTGATAGCGAATAAAACACCTTCTCGTACTTGTAAACATTCAAATTATAAAAATACACGCCTTATATAAATTATAAAGATTTTACATAAACCTTAGATAAATTTTAAAATCCGCATGAGTCTTGGGGGCTCACAAAGCCAGATCGTGGGACTAGATCTCAAAGTGAGAAATTAGTTAGTGCGAACTAGCTAATGAAAATTCTCACTCCATGCAGAAAAACAAAAGTAGCGATACTCCTCAGCTCATCCCAGTCTCCAGAAATATGGAGACAGCAGTATTTCTACAGATCCTGGGTGTGATGATGGACCTAGAGCAGCCTCTGGCAAACACTGCTGCAGAGTCCCAGTTTTCTTGTAACAACATTTAACAGCAAGGACGCACCTGCACGTGCCAGAATTCCAGGTGTTCACAGTTTCATCGGTTGACCTCCTAACCTCTTCTTCTTCTTCTATTTTTTTTTTTTTTTTTTTGAATCGTGGCACTCCTCCAAACACAAATCATGTCCAGCATTTGGGGCAAAAATCCAAATATGTAAAAACTCCAAGTGTCTCCTGTGGTGTTGGATAGAAAGCATAAAACTCGACAACAGGCAATCTTGCTTCTTCCCCTCCTACTTATCACAGAAGGGAATGAGCAGCTACAGGAGTCATGGAAAGGAGATGCCAGGTGTTTTCAAAATAATGTTTGATAAGAGAGTTTAAGTAATTAGCTTCCTTCCTTCCCTGTGCATCTCCAAATGGTTATCTGGCAATTATAGAACTTTTCCATGTGTCTAATTCCAGTCTGTCTCTTCCTCTCCTTTTCCTCTCCCTCCTTATCCCTTCCTCTTTTTAGAAAAGCTGGGTATCACCCACTGACACTATGCTGGGACCAGGCCCCTCCAGGTCCACTGAGAATTTACGGGCTACTGGCCATCTGGGTCACGTTTAACCATGGTGTCTCCACATCAGACCTTACCCAGTGATGGTGGCAACAGGGAAAGGGAACCCAGACCAAGGTTGGCTGCATGATAGGCAAAGGTTCTGGTAATTATGAGTGAAGAATGCAAGCATTCCCATTTAGTGATGATGATCATCTGGGAGACGGCCCAGATATAATCTGGAGTAGCCTGCATTCCTGTAAGAGATGTCGATGCACTCTTGATTGCACCCCAAAGAGCAGATCTGACATGAAACTCAGGAAAGTAGCCTGTGGTAAAAGAAACCCCAACCATGGGTGGCCCCTCCCTCCCTCCCTAGACGGAATTCAGAAGTCAGTGCATCCACTTGTCACAATTCACAGAATTCTGAAGGTGCTTACCCACATGGGAAAATTAACTGGAGGATATGCAGGATACTCATGGCTTTGATCCGTAAGAGCATGATAATATGCAAATAGAGGTCCCTCTAGACATGTGGTTTAAAAAAAGGAAATTGTAACTTACGATTGAGGACAAGCTTATGATATGTATACTTCAAATCAATTTAAATGTAAATTTAAATTCTATATGAAGTATATCAATTGTACAATATTAATTTACTGAAGAAACATTTATTGCACATCTACTCTGTGCTAAGAACAAGCTATTCCTAGGGAAACCATGATTTTTAAAAAAAAGTCTTCCTGTTTTGTAGCTCAAGATTTAAAAAAAATACTTTTTTAGATTTTATTTATATATATGTATTTTTTAAATTTTATTTTATTTTTCAGTGTTCTAAGATTCATTGTTCATGCACCACATGCAATACGTGCCCTCCTCAGTACCCACCACCAGGCTCGCCCAACCCCCCAATCCCCTCCCTTCCAAAACCTTTTTATATGAAAGTGCAAACTTAGAGAAATACTGAAAGACTACTCCAGGCAGCAGAACTTTTATCCAGATTTATCTAGTGTTGTTATTCCCATTTTGTTGTTGTTGTTGTTCTATTGATACATAGAGAGCAGATATAGATAGATAAATGCATAAGGAGATGATAAATAGATGATAGATAAATGGATGGATAGATGGATATGATGGATAGATAGCAGGTATAAATACACATATAGGTAGATGACAGATGTAGGGGATGGATGTATTGGTATGATGGGTGGAGAGAAAGATGGATAGATAGATGGATGGATAGATAGAGAGATAGATAGATAGTATAAATAAATGATCATAGATAATAGATGTAGGAATGGGTGGATAGATATGATGGATGACTAGAAAGATAGATACAAAGATACATACATACAAACATACATACATACATAGCAGATATAGATAAATGCATAGATAGATGATTAATAGAGAATAGATATAGATAGATGATAGTTTTAATGACCCATTTAAAAGTAAGTGTGCAGGCCCTTTGCCCTTTTTGTGTTTTAGTGTCTATTTCCTAATAAAACGATAATTCCCTCCATAACCACAGAACAGTTTTCAACTTCAGTATATTTCACAATTAATATTATCTATTATAAATATCTGAATTCCAATTTTTTATTCAATTAAATAATGGGTTTTCCACATTTTCCCCCTCCAGTGCAGGCTCCAGCCTAGGATCATGGATCTCATTAATTGTCATATCAGCTTGGCCCCTTTAATCTGGAAGAGTATCTCAATTTTTCCTGGGCTTTGGGAGCACTCACATAGCATTGACTACAGGTCCCTTTGTAATAAACTGTCATTGGGAGTTTTCTGCTGCTCTCCTGTGTTTCAGCCCTCATTGTGCATGCCTAGCTGGGATATTTCCTAAGTGGTGTGTCTTTTTCGGGGTATAGCCCAAGGCCTCTGATATATGGATGTATTGTATGCCCACCCGTGCCTGGCGATGCTAATATCAATGACCTGGCCAGGTATTGTACAATTTTTCCATGATAGACTCTGTTATGTTCACCTTAACTACAAATAATGTGTGGAAACACATTCAGACCATCCAAATATCATGCTCCTCAGGGAATCCTCTCCACCACAGATGGGACATTCAGTGGGGATTCCTGCTAAAAGGAATCTTTGCACTGATGACAACAAAATGTTGATTTTCCTATGCTGAGCCTCCTTCCGCACTGCATCCCACATTTCACTGGAAACGAGATCTCTCCTTTCTTCCACATTTACTTATCTTTCTATTATTGGTAGGGACTCATGGATTCATGATGATTTTTAATTCTCTACTGTACCAAGATATCTTTTTTTTTTGTAGTGATAAGCAGCGGTATGTGTATTTGGGGTGTTTATTTTGTTGTTGTATTACACTGTACCATATATGTGATTTTTTAAAAAATAATATATTCTTGGGGCACCTGGGTGGCTCAGTGGGTTAAGCCTCTGCCTTGGGCTCAGGTCATGATCTCAGGGTCCTGGGATCCAGCCCTGCATCGTGCTCTCTGCTCAGTGGGGAGCCTACTTCCTCCTCTCTCTGCCTGCCTCTCTGCCTACTTGTGATCTCTCTCTCTCTCTCTCTGTCAAATAAATAAAATAAAGTCTTAAAAATATATATTTATATAATATAAATATATACATGTCTCCTGAAAACCACTTCATATCAGATCATCAGGAATATCCTCATTTTTCACAGCTACCTAATAACCCACTTGTTTGCACCATAATTCGTTCAACCACTTGCCTCCTTGTGGGCATTTACAGACCTTCTGGTATTTACCGTGATCAATAGTACTGTGCAGACAACCTTGTGCATTTGCATTCCAAATTGGTAGAGGTGTATCTCTCAAAAGGGTAAATTTCTAGAAGTGGGGTGATTGAAGTGCATGACAAAGGTGTATATTGTCCCATTACATTTTGTCATTTCCCCCTAGGAGCTGTATGTTTGCAATCCCATAGGCAAAGTTTCCCACCAGCCTGGCCAATAGATCAAATTATCACAGTGTTATTATTTGCCAGTGAAAGAGGAAAGGTATCCCCATGCTGTGTTAGCCTGCATTTCTCCTTCAGAGTAAAGTTTAACATCTTTTCACAGAAGTGCCATTGAAAAAAAAAGTCTTCCCTGTGTAAGTTGTCAGTTTGCACCTTTGCCTAATTTTTAAGAATCTATGCCTTTTCTCATTTTTATAAGCCTTTGGGTATTAGGGATAGTGGCCTCTAATATATCACAAACATGTTCTCCTTATTCATCTTTGTTTTTAGCTTTATTTATGAAATTTTATACCATGTGGAATTTTTTTTCAATGTAGCCAAAATGGATCCATCTTTTCTTTTATCAATTTTGCTTTTATTACATTTAGGTGTGACTCGTAGAAAGCCATTTCCCTACACCTAGTCCATAGAAGAATTTTTCTAGTTTGTATCTGACAACTTTCTAGTCTAGTTCTTTTACCTTTGCTCTGGTCCATTGCAGGTTCATTCCTGAGTACTGTGGGAGGGGTGGATCTAGTTTTATTGTCTCTTAAATGGCTGCATACCTCTGTCATCGTGCCCTTTATTATAAAACATCCATTATCCCTCAGTGGCTCAATCGATTAAATGAGTGACTCTTGATTTCTGCTTAGGTCATGATCTCAGAGTCCTAAGTCTGAGCCCCACATCAAGCTCTGCACTCAGCATGGATCTTGCTTAGGATTCTCTCTCTCCTTCTCCCACTGCTGTTCCCCCACTGAGGGCATGTGTATGCTCTCTCTCAAAAAAAAAAAAATATGTTATCCCTAAATGATTTGAGATCTAACTTCACCCTACACTCGATTTCTGTCTCCAAAAATAGATTTGGGTCTATTTTTCTTCTTTCTATCTTCTATTTCACTACTTTTTTTTCTTTCTTTTTTCATAAAAAGACTTTATAGTCTTTGTTATAAAGACTTTGCTGTGTATTTTGTGTATATTTGCAAGTGGGGGGTTGGCGAGCCTGGTGGTGAGTGTTAAGGAGGGCACATACTGCATGGAGTACTGGGTGCGGTGCATGAACAATTAATCTTGTAACAAAGAGAAAATAAAATAAACATATTTGGGAAAATAAAATATGCACAGTGACTAGACTCCTCTCTTAGACCCTACTTCTCGGCATAAAACATGCTTTTTTGATGAAAACAGTTAGAATTGGTGGGACCTCTTCCATCCCATCTGCTGTTGACCTTGGGTGCTTTTTTTAAATCTTTCAAACATTTTAGGCTATCCAAACAGTCTTCAATCCACCAGTCATCTCTTGAGTATATTTTTTTCTTTTTTTGTACACCAATAGGAACACTATCGACACACATGTCCTATATTTGCATTGCAAAAATGAACAGGGCTATCTTGATTTTTCATTACTGAAGACACAAGCTGTTAAATTATCTCTTCTGTAATTGAACATAATGAACATTCGGGTTTTAGATTGAAATGCTTCAGTATTGTCTTTTATAAACAAACGAAGACCTGATGGACAATTATAAGGCTTCCAGATATTGTATCTCAGTCTCAAACAAAGGTAATTTAATGTTCAATTAATCTCGGGAGGAGGGACAAGCTGTCTCACATAATCTCCTGTTACCAAGTTATACGTTTGTATCAAGTAATAACCTGATCTGAACTATGATAAAGAAGGGCATTTTTAGCCAAACATTATTTCCAGGTAGCCCATATGTCTTGTCCACATACTTTATAAGAATTTTTAAATGTGTAAGAGATTTTTACAGTATATTTCTCACTATAAAATATGGTCTCTTAAAAGCTCTCATCCAGTTTATTACCATAGCTATAATTGATAATGAATTGTTAGTAAATTCATTTAAAAAATTCCCTTGCAATTAGGATATTTTAGTTCTTATTTTTAATTGTTCCAACCAGTGCCTCATAAAATCTTTCTAATAAATTTTTCTGATGACAATGATTAGGAATGCATAAATACAGTAAAATCCTGAGTCATGGAATGTTCTGATCAAACCCCTCAAAATATTTTCTTTATATATAAGAGTATAAAGACTATAAAATAAAATCATATTTTGTCTCATTTCCTAGCCTTCTCAAATTGAAACTGAATGTTATTCTGAAAATATCACAAGTGGATATAAATCATAATAAATTGTCAGTACATATGGAATTGTCATAACATATGTGCATTTTATAAATATATCTTAATTTGTTTTTTAAAATGGCACTAAGTGTGTTTGATCTAGACACATCATTTTAAAATGTAGTTATGACATGTAGTCTAATCAGGAAAAATACATTTATAAAAACAAGTTAATCTTCTTAAGCTTATGTTTCATAAAATTGGAAAATCATTTAGATGGTATCACAAGTCAATAAGAATATAAAAGAGATCACATTTTCAATTATGTATCTTTTCAGATATAATATAAATAAAATTCATACTTTAACTCTGGCTAACGATGCAATTAGATCATAAATATTGTTACATCAGTAGATTTAAAGATAGATTGAATACAAGTGTCCTATGGTACGAGTCTAATTATAGACAATTCGGCTTTCTATTTTTAGTTGTACCATATCCTGTACCCATTCCATATCTTTTCAACTCACTTATTCTTTCCTCTGGCTTTTTTGAGCAATAGGGCTCTGGTTCTAAATCATCCTCTGATTATTTCCAATTGTCAATGCCTGGTTTTCTCATCGATGAAGTAAGATGTGGGTTGATCAACATGCAAAATGACAAATTGGATTTGTCATCAGCTAGAAACAGCTACGTGATGTTCTTTGATGGGTCTTTGATGAGAAGGAATGAAGGCTTCTTGAGAAATAAGATTGACCTCTGAGTCTGCACAGAAACTGAAAGATGGTCTGGAGGCTTATGTCCCAAATACCTGCTCCAGAGGACTCTCAAATGTCAAGCTCTGCATGTAGAAATGAATTTACCGTGGATGTGTGGTCTGTCTCGAGTCCCTCTTCTGTTTCACTGATCTATTTGTCTTGATACCAATATTACTCTGTCTTGTCTTGATCCCAAAGTATTAATGTGTCATGAATAGAGTTAGTATGAGTCTCCAAATTTGCTTTTCTTTGTTCAAACCCCCTCCTTTGGCTATTCTACATGTGAATTTTAGAATAAGTTTATCTGTTTTAACAAAAACCCTGCTGAGTTTTTGACGGGGATTGTGTCGAATCTGGAGGTTGATTTGGGTAGCAGTGACATGCTGAAATCTACATAGCTCTCCAATGCATGAACCAAGTATACTTTTCCATTTATTTCGATCTTCAAATTCTCTGAGCAGTGGTTCGTAATTTTCAGTGTACTGGTCTTGCTATCCTATGTCCAAGTTATCCCAAAGTATTTAATATATTTAATGTTCCAGTTATTGATGTTGCTTTCTCAGTTTAACTTTTTGAATGTTCAGTGCTGGTGTATAGAAATAGAATTTATTTTTGGACATTGGTCTTTTATCTTGCAACTCTGCTTAATATACTTAATAGTTCTGGTAGTTATTTTGTATATTCCATTGGATTTTCTACATGGATGATCATGCCATATTCAAATACAGCTTTAGTCTTCCTTTTACAATCTGGAGTTTTGGTTTTTTCCCTCATTGAACTGACTGGAATCTCTAGCACAATGGTGAAAAGTTGTGCAAGCCGACATGTTTGTTTTGTTCTGATTTTAGGTGGAAGAATGCATTATTAAGAATGCTATTAGTTGTAGGATTTATGTAGATGTCTTTCATCAGATGGATAATTTCTTATTTTTGAGCATATTTTTTAAAACCAGGAACACATTGAGATTCAACAGACTGTTTTCTGCAAATATTGAGATAATCAAGGTGTTTTTCTTTTTTAATCAATTAATAGGACATTGAGTTTGGATGGTAAAACAACCTTATATATTTGGAATGGTCCCCCTTGGCCATGATGTATTACACTTTTTATGCAGTTTTGATACACTTTGATAATAACATGCATTTAGAATGTTTGACTGTTAGAAATAGTCATCTGTAGTTTTTGGTTTTTTTTTGTGCTTTTCCTCAACTTTTATATGACAGAATACCCCCCCACCAACATATACTGTTGTTGCCATGCATTTTAGTTTTGTATATATAATAAATTCCATAAAACATTCCTGTCATTTTTGTTTATACTATCAATTATATCCATTATATTTTAAAGATATTTAAATTAAAAATATCTTGTAAGTTTATTTAGGAGTTTCTGCTTTCACTCTTGTGTTATCCATCCAATACTATTTTCCTTCTGGCTGAAGGAAATGTCTTTGGACTTTTTTTTTTAAGTAGGCTCCATGTGGAACCCAACACAAGGCTTGAACTCATAACCTTGATATCAAAACCTGAGCTGGGAACAAGAGAGTTGGACACTTAACTGACTGAGCCACCCTGGCACCCCTGGATATTTATTATGGTACAAGTGTGTTGGTCATGAATTCTTTGTTTTGTTTTGTTTTAAGATTTTATATATTTATTTGAAAGAGAGAGAAT
>JAQQSY010005332.1:0-11732 GCA_028646535.1 Procyon lotor | reverse complement strand
GATATAAAACCAATGCAGAGAAATCAGTTGCATTTCTATATATCACCAGCATTACAGAAAAAAGAGAAATTAAGGAGTCGATCCCATTTACAATTGCACCCAAAACCATAAGATACCTAGGAATAAACCTAACAAAAGAGGCAAAGAATCTGTACTCAGAAAACTACAAAGTGCTCATGAAAGAAATTGAGGAAGACACAAAGAAATGGGAAAATGTTCCATGCTCATGGATTAAAAGAACAAATACTGTGAAAATGTCTATTCTACCTAAAGCAATCTACACATTTAATGCAATCTCTATCAAAATACCATCAATTTTTTTCAAAGAAATGATACAAATAATCCCAAAATTTATATGGAACCAGAAAAGACCACTAATAGCCAGGGGAGTGTTGGAAAAGAAAACCAAAATTGGCGGCATCACAATTCCAGACTTCAAGCTCTATTACAAAGCTGTAATCATCAAGACAGTATAGTACTGGCACAAAAACAGACACATAGATCAATGGAACAGAATAGAAAGCCCAGAAATGGACGCCCAACTCTATGGTCAACTAATCTTCGACAAGGCAGTAAAGAATATCCAATGGAAAAAAGACAGTCTTTTCAACCAATGGTGTTAGGAAAATTGGACAGCCACATGCAGAAGAATGAAACTGGACCACTTCCTTACACCGCACACAAAAATAGACTCAAAATGGATGAAAGCCCTCAATGTGAGACAGGAATCCATCAAAGTCCTTGAAGAGAGCTCAGGCAGCAATCTCTTCGACCTTATCCGCAGCAACTTCTTCCTTTCTACATCCCCAAAGGCAAGGGAAGCAAGGGCAAAAATGAACTATTGGGACTTCATCAAGATCCAAAGCTTTTGCACAGCAAAGGAAACAGTCAACAAAACCAAAAGACAACTGACAGAATGGGAGAAGTTATTCGCAATGACACATCAGATAAAGGGCTAGTATCCAAAATCTATAAAGAACTTACCAAACTCAACACCCAAAGAACAAAGAATCCAATCAAGAAATGGGCAGAACACATGGACAGACATTTTGGCAAAGAAGACATTCAAATGGCCAACAGACACATGAAAAAGTGCTCAACATCACTCAGCATCAAGGAAATACAAATCCAAACCACAGTAAGATACCACCTCACACCAGTCAGAATGGCTACAATTAACAAGTCAGGAAACAGATGTGGGAGGATGTGGAGAAAGTGGGACCCTCCTACATTGTTGATGGAAATGCAAGCTGTTGCAGCTACTCTGGAAAACAGTATGGGGATTCCTCAAAAAGTTGAAAATAGAGCTACCCTACAACCCAGCAATCACACTACTGGGTATTTACCCTAAAGACACAAATGTAGTGATCCAAAGGGGCACATGCACCCGAATGTTTATAGTAGCAGTGTCCACAATAGCCAAACTATGGAAAGAACCTAGATGTTCATCAACAGATTAATGGATAAAGAAGATTTGGGGTGTGTGTGTGTGTGTACACATATACACAATGGAATACTATGCAGCCATCAAGAAAAACGAAATCTTGCCATTTGCAATGATGTGGATGGAACTAGAGGGTATTATGCTTAGTGAAATAACTCAATCAGAAAAAGACCATTATCATATGATCTCTCTGATATGAAGAATTTGAGAGGCACGGCGTGGTTTTGTGGGGGTGGGTGGGGAAGGCAAAAATGAAACAAGATCAGATAGGGAGGGAGACAAACTGTAAGAGACTCCTAAAATCACGAAACGAACTGAGGGTTGCTGGGTGGTGGTGGGGGGTAGGGATAGGGTGACTGGTTTATGGACATTGGGGAGGGTATTTGCTATGGTTAGTGCTGTAAAATGTGTAAGCCTGATGATTCACAGACCTGTACCCTGGGGCAAATGATACATTATATGTTAATAAAAGAAAAAAGAAGTTAAACATAAAAATGTGAATTAGAGAAGAGTTTGTTTTGGGGGGCATGGAGCTCACCAGGATACAAGCTCAATGTTATCTTTTTGTTCATTGCACTTAGAAAGGAACTTGTCACATAGCAGTTGCTCAGTAAGGAGGTGATGGACCAATGAAAATACTCTATATGTGTGAGAAGATGACCATAGCTTTTTTTCAGATTTCCAAAGGGATATGTAACCCCAGAAAGGAAAATAATTATGGAATTAGGGCCTAAGAGGGACTTGTTGATGGTTTGTAATCCACTCTGTCAAATTATTTCAGGCACGTGACATATAGATGCTGGAAGATTCTGTAAGGGGGACATGAATGCTCACCTACCTTTCAAAGCTTCGTTGATATAGGTTTTGTGGTAAAATATCCTATCAGTATCTTCCAGTTTCGGATTGTTCAGCGCCACTCCATTTTCAGTGATGTAAATGGGGATGTCGCCATACTCTTCCTTGATCCAGTTGAGCAGTCTTCGCGTCCCCCAGGGTGCAGCTCTGTCTAATGCTGTGGCAGGCCATGAGGAGTCCTCCTCCTCAGTTGTCTCCCGGTCATCTTCATAGGAGGGTGGGTTTAACCTGGGTGTTTTGTGCTGCACAATTCTGGAGTAGTAGGTGTTGAGGCAGAACATGTCAGCTGTGCCCCTGATGTACCTCTTCTCTTCCTCAGTGAAGCTCGGCAGGCGGGAGGTGGCTAAGTGTTGAAGTTCACTCCTATTCCCCACTTTCCACTTCATGGCATCAGGATAGTCTCCATTTCGGAAAATGGGGTGGGCAAACCAGCCCAGTGAGAACTGCAGTGCTCGGTCAGCTGCCTCCACCTCCCTCGGGATCTCTGGTGACTTGGGCTCTGCCCAGTGTGTACTGAGGCTCAAAGAGATGACTCCCTTCTGTTCCTGCCTATATTTCTCATCATAAGTGTGATAGACTCTGGCATGAGCTTTGATGATTGCATGGCCAATCCTGTAAGGTGCCCAGCCTGGGTCCTTCACCTGTGGAGGAAACTCCCCTGAGCCATAACCTAACCATGCCTGGTATGTGGGCTCATTAAAGGTCATCCAGAACTTGACTCTGTCCCCAAAGGTCTGGAAACAAAACTCTGCATAGCTGTTAAACAAATCAATCAAGGAAGAATTTTCCCAGCCTCCAATATCCTGGAGGGCCTGGGGCAGGTCCCAATGGAACAGTGTCACCATGGGTGAGATGTTGCTTGCCACCAAGCCATTGATCAGCCTGTTGTAATAATCAACACCGTGTCTGTTGATAGAACTGTTTCTCCCCGTTGGGAAAATCCGAGACCAGGAGAGAGAGAAGCGATAGGCCTTCACCTTCAAAGCTCGAAGCATATTCAGATCAGCATCCAATTGGTTATAGCTGTCACAGGCGATGTCTCCAGTGGCATTGTCTTTCACATTGCTCCCTGGTGTGTGGGTGAAGTTATCCCAGATGCTGGGGCCTTTGCCATCAGCATCCCAAGCTCCTTCAATCTGATAGGCTGATGAAGACACACCCCACAGAAAGTCATCCCGGAAAGTGCCATGGTAGAACAGATCTCTTTCAAACTTGGGTTGGTTGGAGAATTTTTCCCAAACTACTTTAGCTTTGGAGGGCACATCAGATGGAAAAGTCAAGGCTCTCATTTTAGGCGGAAAGTTTGATGTACTGGGTGGTGGCAGTCTCTTCACTACCTTGGGAAGGAAACCATTCTTTTCAATGATGCTGGTGAAAAAGTAGGCAGAATTCCTGGGAGTTCTTGGCTTGCTGCTGTCATTGAAGTTGACGTGGTGCAGCCCAAACCTCTGGCTGTAACCAGAGGGGCCTTCGAAGCCATCCATGAGGGCACGAGCAATGTAAGACCGAACATCCACCAGGTCCTCCTTGATAGCTATGCAGAAAAACAAAACTTGGGATTACTTTAAAGTCTCTTTTAAAGATGTTGCTATTTAAAAGTTTTCCTTTTGATATACACAGTTTGGGGGGACTTGGGTTACCCCCAAAATGCTAATGCTTTTTCCTTAGAATGATTAAAAGAACAATCCACAAGGCCCCACAAATCATCAGGCCACATCTGTGGCCATAAAACTCAATCCAGAGGAGCATCCCTGCCTTAAAATGAGTGCGAGAATGTGTTCCATCTGCTTTTATCAGGACTCCTTGATTTTTTTTATAGAATGGAAAATATTTCAAATGTACTTTTGTTTTTCCTTATGTTTAGCAATATTGACATAAAATGATCACACATCCCATCTTAGAAAAGAGACATAAAGCCTACAGTAAGGTATTCCCTGGTACAGTGGGTTGAACAGTTGTCCTCAAAAAGATACGTTCAAATCTTAACTTCCCATTCCAGAGAATGTAGTCTTATTTGGAAAAAGCGTCTTTGTAGATGTAATCAAGTAAGGGATCTTAGGATATGATCATCTTGCATTAACTTGGTGAGTCAGAAATCCAATGATAAGCATCCTTAAAAAAGAAATAGAAAAGGTCCACATGAAGATGGAGGCAGAGATTAGAGTGATGCAGCCACTAGCCAGGGAATGACTGGAGCTACCAGAAGCTCAAAGAGGCGAGGAAGGAGTCTACTTTGGAGACTTCGGAGGGAGAGTAGTCCTACTGACATCTCCATTTTGGATCTGGCTCCCTGAACTATGAGAAAAAAGAAAGGGGTCGGGGGAGAGGAAAAAGATGAGGAAAAGGAAAAGAGGGAAAGGGAAGGGAAGGGAAGGAGGAGGTAAGGAAAGAAAGAAAGGAAAGAAAACAAAGAAAAAAGAAAGAAGGAAAGAAGGAAGGAAAAAAAGGAAAGAAAGAAAAGAACGAAAAGAAGAAGAAAATCTAGTGAATCAACAAAAAACCAGCATCAGAGTAAAGCAATGGCTCTGGGCTCAAACTGGGAACCAGTGAGGTATTACGTCCTATTTTTATCAGATTACACAGCCTCCCTACAAACACTAACTGTATAAGAGGCAGGTAATTCATATGCTATGTATAGTTTACTTAATTATTCAATAAATAATTTAGTAAGCACCTACATTGTCCCAGGCTGTAATAGGCTCCGGAAACAAAGATGAATAGAAGTTTCATAGATTTGTGCGTATTGTTGAGACCGAAATAGAAAGGCCTCTCACTGGCTGATGGGGCACATCATGTAATCTCTCTGAGCATCAGTTTTCACAATCGTCCCATGAGGATAATATTTGCCCCTACTGTGCCTAGGTGGCTCAGTCAGTTAAGCGTCTACCTTCAGCTCAGGTCATGATCCCAGGATCCTGGGATCAAGCCCCACGTTGGTCTCCCTGCTCATCAGGGAGCTTGCTTCTCCCTCTCCCTCTGCCTCTCCCCCAACGCCCAGCTTGTGCACATGCTCTCTTTCTCAAATAAATAAAATCTTTTTAAAAAATCTGCCATTTGGGGGCACCTGGGTGGCTCAGTGGGTTAAAGCCTCTGCCTTCAGCTCAGGTCATCATCTCAGGGTCCTGGGATTGAGCCCCGCATTGGGCTCTTTGCTCAGTGGGGAGCCTGTTTCCCCCTCTCTCTCTGCCTGCCTCTCTGCCTACTTGTGATCTCTCTCTCTCTGTCAAATAAACAAATAAATAAATAAATAAATAAGTAAATATCTTTTTTAAAAAATCTGCCATTTTATGCACAAGGCTATTTCAAAGATCACTTGAGATATTGTGTTAAAGGGATTCCAGGATTGTGAAGATTACAGAATTGTAACCCTGATGCTAAAAGTACAAGCAAAGTATAAGAGAGGGTGTTTGGCCTCAGGAACAGTAAATGTGTTTCTCCATTCCTTACTGAAGTGCCTAGGGCAGGTATTACTAGTCAGCTCTTTCAGTGAATCTAGACAAGGCCCTGAAATCTTCTCAACATAGCCCCCTAGGCAGGTGACTAGCCACTTAACAATTGATTAGCACTGACAAGTGAGATGAAAACTATTTTGCCATTCCTTTTTACTTGGAATAAAAAGGCATATGGGGAAAGACAGTCCCTTCGAAAAAGAGCATTGGGAAAGTTGGACAGCTACATGAAGAAGAATGAAACTGGCCCAGTTTCCTACACCATCCACAAAAATAAACTCAATTGTATTAAAGACCTAAATGTGAGACCTGAAACTGTAACAATCTTAGAAAAGAGAGAGCATAAGCAGTAATTTCTCTGACATTGGCCATATTGACATCTTCCTGGATGTGTCCTGAGGCAAAGAAAACAAAACCAGAAATAAAGTATTGGGTCTACATCAAAATAAAAAGCTTCTGCACAGCAAAGGAAACCATCAACAAAACTAAAAGACAACCTCTGGAATAGGAAAAGATATTTGAAAATGACATATCCAAGAAAGGGTTAGTATTCAAAATAGATAAAGAACTGATACAACTCAATACTCCAAAAATAAATAATCCAATTTAAAAAATGGACAAAAGACACAAGCCTACATTCCTCCAAAGAAGACGTACAGATTGTCAACAGACTCATGAAAAGATGTTTAACATCACTCATCATCAGGAAAAATGTAAATCAAAACTACAATGAAATATCACTTCAGATCCATCTGAATGGTTAAAATAAAAAAAACAATACAAGAAACAGCAAGTGCTGGTGAGGATGTGGAGAAAAAGGAATTCTCATGCACTACTGGTGGGAATGTAAATTACTACAGCCACTGTGGAAAACAGTATGGAGGTTTCTCAAAAAAAAATTATAAATAGAATTACCCTATGATCCAGTAATTCTACTACTGGGTATTTACCCAAAGAATATAAAAACACTAATTCAAAAAGAACCCTGTTCATTGCAGCATTAATTACAACAGCCAAATTATGGAAGCAGCCCAGGTGTCTATCAAAAGATGGATAAAGATCATGTGGTATTTATATATACAATGCAATATTACCCAACCATAAAAAAGAATGAAATCTTACCAACTGCAACAACATGGATGGATGTAGGAGGTATAATGCCAAGTGAAATAAGTCAATCAGATAAATACAAATACCTTATGATTTCACTCATATGTGAAATTTAAGAAACAAAACAAAGAAAGAATAGAAGAGACAAACCAAGACTTTTAACCACAGAGAACAAACTGATGGTTACCAAAGGGGAGGTGGTGTGGAGATGGGTGAAATAGGTGAAGGAGATTATGAGTACATTTATCATGATGAGCATTAAGTAATGTATAGAATTGTCAGATCACTATATTATATACCTTAAACCAATATAATACTGTATGTTAACTATACTGGAATTAAAATTTTTAAAAAATTTAAGAGACATTTGAAACTGTGTTAGGGAGGAATGATTCTGTAGATATGAATTAACTGGATCAAAGTGAATGGTGTGGAATATAGATGTCATAGCTGGTTATAGAAGATGGAGATTAATAGGGCCAGAACAATGAGATAAGATTTAATGGGTTGAGGTCCCATCTTATAATGCCATTGTCATCCTATATTGTAACTTTCTGGGTTCCTCTGTAGACTCTGAATGTCCTCTCGGAAAAAGTGGTATTTGTTAAATATTTTACCCCTCCAGTCTTATGCAATGTGTGGCGCATAATAGGCACTGAATACATTTTTGTTAGATGAATGCATTAAAAGATGATGAGTCCTGATCAGCGGATAAGAATCAGATGGGCAGAATGGAGAAGGAGACATTACAAGGAATAAGAACATAGGAGCAAAGACTTGAGGCTTCTGGGGGAGACAGGAGAGTAATGTGAAGGATTCATGCTGTTTCTACTACTACTGCTGCTGCTGCTGCTGCTTCTTTTTGGCTTCATTTTCTTGGAAGACTGTCGTTGTCTCATTAAACAAAATTCGGAAGGCTTGGAGAAGTACCACCCACTTTCCAGTCACCAACATATCCACCATTCTTACCCTTGAGCACCTCGTTGATGTATTTATTGAAGTAGTCAACTCTCAAGGAATCCTCAAAGAGATCTTCGGTCTCCCCTGTGGGCATGCCATTCCCAGCCAGGTAGATCGGAACTTTTCCTCTTGTATATTCCAAATGTACAAACTGCAACAGTCTCCTTATACCCCAGGGTACCACACAAATCCAAGGGGATGAGGTCTGGGGCCATGCAGGGTCCACGTGTTGGGAGAAGCCTCCAATGGTATCATAGCTGGGGATGCAAGAGTCTTCTTGGGTCTTGCTGATGAGGCGGGAGGTATAATGAGACAGACCCAGAAAATCAGCAGAGCCTTTCAGAAGCTGCTTCTCTGCTTCAGTGAATTCAGGGAGCTGGGCCACAGGACTGGGGCACTGTTGGTTCATCTGTTGGATCTGAGCCTTCAGGGCAGCAGGGTAGTCTCCATCCACAAAGATGGGGTGTGCAAACCAGCCCAGCATGAAATGCAAGAAGCGTTCAGAGGCTCTGAGGTCCTCAGGACTCTCTGGAGACAGAGGTTCTGCCCAGTCTGAGTTCAACACAATGCCCACACGTCCCTGCTGCTGTGGACGATAGTGGCTATTATAGTGGTGCCAAACTCTGGCATGAGCCTTAAGGACCAAGTGAGCCACCTTGTGAGGAAGAAAGAAGGTAATACAGTGCTTAAGAACAACCAACAGCAAAGCCAACAATCATAAGCCAATATCAAGTCTACAACAACATCAACAAGTTAATACCAATGTCAAGGTAAACAATGTTAATGACAACAGTGAAATTGTCTACATCAATAACAAGAGTAACAAACAACATCAAGTCATCAAGTTAATGTCAATGTCAACAAGTCAACAAGATCAATAAGAAGACAGATGCTAACAATGTTAATAAATCAACAACAAGGACAATGTTGACATTGACAACACCGTCAACACCAATGCCAGCAATATCAACAGTATCAACAACGCAGAGACAGTAAGTCAATGGCAATGTCAATGACTCTCCACTACTGACAGGTCAATAGCAGCAGCATCAACACCTTATTTTATAGTAAACATTGTTAATGAATTCTCTCACACGTTTCCTACAGCAACCTTATGCAGCAAGTATAATTATTACCACTGTACAGATGAGAGAAACAAGATCGAGAGAGGTATAGAAAGCAGAAAGTCTGACTCTAGGCCTGTATTGTCCAAATGGTGCTATTCTGCCTTTGCCCTCAATAATCCTTATTGACTAATTCATCAACAATGAATTTGGGGGGGATCATTTTAGTTGCCATACAAGGAATGGGATAATTCTAACCTACCTATCCTCCTTTCTACCTAGTGAAATCTAGTAAGAAAACCCATGACCAGGAATCTTTTGCAGACTTAATTCAAGGTCTTAGAAAAGTCAACAGCTTCCCTTGGTAGAGCACCATGGAAAAACAGGCAAAAGTGGGGTGTCTAGAGTGTAACACACATATATTTTAATCTTCACTTTGTTACTAACTCACTCAGGGAAAACAATCTTCTCGTTAGCTTTCCTTTTCTGCAAGAAGCGGTAATTGTGGATCCATTTAGGAGAATGAAAGAAGATTGTGGATACATGGGCAGCTGGGTGGCTCAGGTCATGATCCCAGGGTCCTGGGATCCAGCCCCACATCACAGTCCCTGCTCAGCAGGGAGCCTGCTTCCCCCCCTCTCTCTGCCTGCCTCTCTGACTACTTATGATCTGTCAAATAAATAAATAAAATCTTTAAAAAAAATAAAAAATCAAAAATCATGTATACAAAGCACTAAGCAGACACCTGGAGCGCAATGGGAGCTTGCTGCTGCCTAGCTTCCTTTCCTTTTTTTTTTATCTTCTGAAGATGATGACACTTATTAATGAAGAATCTTATCAAAGTAGGCCCTAGAAGTCAAATTCCTCACTGTTTCTCATGTTCCAAATGTTAGTCCTTAACTGGGTCCTAAACTCCATGGCAAACTGAGTTCCTTTCCAGAGACTGCTTGCCTTCTAAATGAGTCCGTGTAAGGCAGGGGGCTCAGTGGACTATCAGACCATTAGCAGAACCAGCCACCATGGCTGCGGAACACAGAAAAGTGTTAATAACAAGTCAGGTGAAAAATGGACACTGGGTGATTGTGACATGTCTGTGTAAGATCATCAATTATAAAAAATGTACCATGCTGGTGGTGGTGGGGGTTTGATAATGGGGGAAGCTGTGGGGGGCTACAGAGAGTATATGGGAAATCTATGTAACTTCTGTTCAATTTTTGCTGTGAACTTAAAACTACTGTAAAAAATAAAGTTGACTTTAAAAATGCACTAAATTGAGTGCACTGTGAGTACACTGTGAATGCAAGGAAGCCAGGACTGGAAGGAAACATGGGCACCATCAGGAGAGAAACTTTTGCTTTGAAATTTTCCCTTAATGATACTATAGTGTTTTAATTAATACATAAAAGCAAGATGTGAAGGAACAAAGTGAGGTGGGCTTTCCAGGAGCCACACATGTAGGACTAAGAAGCCTTAGGAGAAGAGGTTAGTGGAAGTTTTACAATGAGGAGACAAATAGAAAGGTTCCAGCCTTCCATTTTCGGAAGTGCTCTCTCTCAGTGTGTACAGTCACTTGCTGAATGAGAACAGAGTAGAACCCTTGACTTTAGTGCTGTAATTTTTGGCATTTCATCAAGCCAATGATTCCCATTTTTCTATCTCATTCTGGTTGTGGACATTTGAGACTGTTCTCTAATTTTCTTATGTGTATTTATATCAACTCCTCCAAAAAACTTTAAATCTCAAGGACATGAGCCATGGAATCCTCTTTAATAACCAGCATGGGGCAAAGACTCCTATTTCAGAAGAGAACCCCAAGTGTGGCAGGAAAAAGCCAGACTAACCAGTCCATCCTGAAGAAGGCTGCCAGGAAAGGCTGAGATTTTGAAGATATATGGAAATGATGGAAAAGATCTATATTAAGCCATTTAAATTGTTGTCTCCAGTATATATGTCCCCTTCTTGTGGGAATGATACACTGACTAGCCTCTAGAAAGCTGAACCCTTTCTCCCTCCCTACCGCTCAGCCAGTGTCTGAAGGGTAGAGCTGAGATTGGGACCCAGACCAGCCAGTGCATTCCAGTCCCCTAGCTTAGACCCAGTGACTGGTTCAGGGACGGGCACGCGACCCATGCAGCAGCCACAAGACACATGAAGGCATTTGCTGGGAATGCCAGAAGAGAAGCAAGCTTGCTTGCTTTCCTGCTGGTCTTGGAAGAGAGCAGGGCTGCTGCCATCTGGTTAGCAGGCAGCCCAAGTAGAAAGCCAGTAGGGGGCCAAGAGAGGAAGAGACATTGAGTACTAGGGGCGTCTTTCTGGGTCTAATCAAGCTCCCCCGTGGCCAGCTAAAACCCAGACTTTTCAGTTTCCTGGGCAGACAGATTCCCTCTTTGCTAGGGAAAAGAGGGAATTTGCTAACCTAGTCTGGGTTCTGTTTTCCATCACTTTCCACTAAGAGTCCTGGCTGACATGAACGTGCTGGCCCAAATTCTAGCTCCAAATGGCTGGCCTGCTACAGAAACCATCAGGAAGCAGTTTCTACTCTCTGAGCCCCAATTCCCTCAGCCAACAGGGCTGTAGCAAGGACATGATGACTGTTTTCCCAGTGCCAGCAAAATAAGGTGATTAACAATTTGCGGTACCTCCCCTCCCCGCTCTGGTTTCCTTTAAAGGACAAAAAGGCCTGCTGAAGGGAAGAGAAAATTACTTTCTCCCAGAGAAATGTTTCCCCCAATGAGGTGGCCCCACAGGGCCCAGACATACCTTGAAAGAGGCCACCCCCGGGTCTGAGAGGCCCGGCGCATGGTGGCCAGTGCCATAGCCGGCGTAGCTCATCACCCACGGCTCGTGGAA
>JAQQSY010005331.1:0-11733 GCA_028646535.1 Procyon lotor | reverse complement strand
TGTGGACCTTAAAGGTGAGGAAAGCAGCTCGTGGGGCTGGTGGAGAGCCCTGGCAAGCGAGGCCCGGGTCAGCGGCGCTGGCTCAGGGCGGCCTTCCCCCCGCAGATTCCTGGCTGCGCTGGGTGCTGGCCGGGGCTCTGTGCGCCGGAGGCTGGGCGGTGAACTACCTCCCCTTCTTCCTGATGGAGAAGACGCTCTTCCTCTACCACTACCTCCCCGCGCTCACCTTCCAGATCCTCCTGCTCCCTGTGGTCCTGCAGCACATCGCTGAACAGCTGTGCAGGTGAGGGCTGCGGGGTGGCGTGGGAGGGTTCGACGGGGCACCACGGGAGGCGGGTGTGGCCAACACCCAGGGGTACCGGCTGGGTCGCACAGTGTGCAATAGAGCGGAACCACAGCAAGTTCTGGAAGTAAATAGGACCAGAGAGCAGGGACTCAGTGTTCTGGGGGGTCGGAAGCCACACGGCCTCTCAGGAGGGCTGTGGTTGGATCGCTCCGGGTGTGGGGATGCTGCTCCGGCGCCAGGGCGTGGATGGGAGGGGTCATGTCCGAGGGGTCATGTCCAGCACGTGGGGCAGGGAGTGAGAAGGGAGGGGAGGCCCGCCGGGGCCCTGGCGCGCCTCCCAGTGAGGAAGAGCCCCGTCCCTGCAGGTCCCCGCTCCTGAAGAGCGTCTTCAGCGGCCTGGTGGTGGCGTGGTACTCCTGCGCGTGCCACGTGTTCAACACGCTGCGCCCGCTCACCTATGGGGACAGGTCCCTCTCGGCCGGCGAGCTCAAAGCCCTCCGCTGGAAAGACAGCTGGGACATCCTGATCCGAAAATACTAGCAGGCCGCGCCCACAGTGCCCGTCCGGGCCAGGGTCAGGCAGGAAGGGCTGTCGGGAACCGTGTGCGTCCCTGCCACAGAAGCCTGAAGCTCAGCCGACGTCCAGGCTACGGCGTTCCGCTCCACACGGTCGATGATGGTTTGTTTTGAGCCTCGTTTCTGCTTTCCAGGCCACAAGGAACGTGCCCGGGGCGTCCACTGGTGCCTCTGGGCCCCCGAGCTAGGGCCTGGCAAGCGGCTGGCGAGGGCCTCGGGAGGGAGCAGCAGCAGGAGGGGAGCAGACCCCGAGGGGCAGAGTTAGTGTCAGAGCAGCCAAGCCCCGGTCCTCTCTCCCGAGCGCCCGCTGGGCCTGCCCAGGCAGCTGCCTCCGCCTCGTCCCCAGTGAGGCCTCCAGGAACCGGCCCAAGTCACATCATGTCAAGCTACTGAGTGACAGGCCCTGGACTCCGGCCACCACAGCGGAGACCCCGGGACCCCTCACTGCTGCTGACGCGGCAGGGGCGCGTGGGCCAGCACCACCGCCGGCACACTTAGGTTCGTGTCCCCCACGCGTACCCCCGTCCTGAGTTTGCCGTCTGTGTATAATTAAAACGGACACACCGGCATTGGCATTTGGTGTTATTTATTGATCCTCCAAAAGAGCACAGTAAGCTTGGCGAGACTGTCACACAGCCATCAGAGAGCCACGGCCAGGCTCAACTGGGGTCCTATCTGTGTGGCCACACTCAGTGCCGGACGGAAGGAAACTGGGAGTGGCCGTGCAGTTTGGCCATGGCCCGGGGAGACATCACTTTTACGCAGATGGAAGGAAAGACAAACCAGGATGACTCCAGCCACAGGCATCGTGCAGGGGGGGATGCGCGAGGAGACCGGCTGGCGGTGGACGCTGGGCCCCAGGGAAGGCCCGTCCACCCTGCAGCAGGGCCCCGGGCGGCTCGCGAGCAGGACGGTGTGGGGACATGGTGCACACCAGCCTGCCCCCGGCTCTGCCCATGGAGCCGGGCTCGGCCTGGGTCAGCAGGTGTCATCTCCTGTGTTGGCTGCTGGTTAAGGAAAAGCTTGTTCCTGGGGCTCCCTCCTTGGCGCACAGCCCAGAAGGAAGGAAAGCTCTCTGTGGCTCCTTATGTCGGGATGTGCCCCCACTGGATCGCACCCCACGGGGGGGGGGCATGAAACTCGGTTACTGAGTCATGACTCACATGGGAAAATAAATAACAAAAGAGTTATACATGTAACACATAGAAAGTGGACGGACTCCTCTCGAACCTGCTTGAGTGTGTGGGAACCAGATCGTCCTAGACAGAGTGCCCCCCCGCCGTGGGGTCCTGTCAAACACACGCTGGGACAGCCACAGCGGCCAGGCCGTGTGCTTCGTGTTCACAAAGGATGCGACTGGCTCAGCACACGTTCTGGGGCATTTCTCGGTAACAGACTTTTAACCCTCTGACGTGCGGAAGCAGAAGAAGACATCAGGAGGCCGTGCCAACATCCTGTTGAGGGTGACGGGCAGTGAGGACCACCGCGATCCCCGTCCCATCCCGTCCCTACTGTACGGCGCCCAGAGGAAGCAGTGGTGGCATTCAGAGGGCTGGGTGGGTGGGCGTCTCCGGGCCCGACCCTGAGCGCGGTCTGTCGGGGGTCCTGCCTGGGAGGCAGAGCTCCCCGCTCCTCAGTGCGGTCTGCTGCTGGACTCCAAGTGCGATCGCTTGCCAGAGGTCAGCACCCCAGGACGGTCTCCCGGCTCAGGAAATGTCCTCTTGTAGCTCCGCCCATTGGACCCTCGGTGCCATTTGCAGAGGTCGCCGCTCAGGATGTCCTGGATATGCTGCACGATCAGGTTGATGGCCACTGCGGCAGAGACAGCGCGCACTCAGCCCATCTGCCCCCTTCGACGCCTCGAGGCCAGGCTCGGGCTGCCGCCGGCTCCCCGGGCCACCCTGCCCCGCAGCCAGGAGCACAGGCCTTCCCGCCGAGGCTTCCTGGCAGCACCCCGAGTCTCCGCAGACTTGGCAGAAAAGCGTGTGACGGGGAAGGAGCACAGTAACACGGCGAGGGCCGTCTGCGGGGGTTGCTGTTCACCCAAGAGCCCGGGGAAAATACCTCGTGCTACCGCGGAGTGAGTCCCTGTCAATAAAGACGTTTCCCAGCCTCACTGAGCTGTAACTGACAAGGCGGTGTCTGTTTAAGCTTCCAACGTGTTAAACAGGTATCCTTTACCGGTGTCACAAATGTACACGGACAGCGACCCTCATCACACCAGCGTGACCGCCAGGACGGGGCAGGGTCTGCCCGATACTCACCCATGTTGTCGACCCCTCGAGGGATTATCACGTCTGCATACTTCTTGGTCTGCAAGGCAAAAAGCAAATCTCAGCAGCTCTGTCCCTCTAAAGACTTTTGGTTGTTCGACACCAGACTCTATGGCGGGAGAGCGGCCGTGGGGGCGTGGCAGGGACGGGGGGGGGGGGGGGGGGGGGGGGGGGGGGGGGGGGGGGGGGGGGGGGGGGGGGGGGGGGCAGACAAGGGGCCGGGACTCAGGTGTCAGGCAGGCACGAGACGCAGGAGGAGCAGCTGAGGCAGCCAGAGTCTGCCTCCCCCGGCGTCTCCGAAATGCTCATGCGTTTTCCTGGGAACGCCACCATGGGAAGAGGTCCCTGTGCTGACACTTCACCAAGCCAAATGACCTGCTGCATCCTTCCGCCACACGACCCTCTCCACAGGAACCCCTCCGCGAGAAGCCCAGAGCAGGGAGCACGGAGAGGTCGCGGCACACTCCCCGGATGGCGCGTGCGAAGCCCTCTGCGCTACCTGCCCCGGGGCTAACACCTGCTCCCCGCCAGGTGCTCTGCCAGGTCAGGGCGGGGACAGAGACACCAGCAGGAACCCGGCCACCGAGAAGGGACCCCAGCCAGACATCGCCGAGGGGGACACGCAGGCCAAGCAGAGGGACAGGAAAAGGAAGCGGGCTGAGCTGTGGCAGAGACCCGCTGACCGTTCCATGTGGTGGGCGTGTGGACAGGGGCCAGGTCCTGGGGCAGCGGCGTCTGCAGGCCGTGGGGACCCACGGAAGCCACGAGCACAAGAGGGCCAGGCTGGCTTCACGGGGGGCGCTCATTGGTGGGGGACAGAAGGTCGTACTGCAGGGGCGAGGGAGGGACACGGTCACCCTGGCCGGACTCGGCGTGTGGCTGTACGTAAAGGGAACAAGAAGTTCGAGGCAGTGCTGGGGCACAGCCCCCACACAGGGTCACCCAGTGAGACTGGGTCTCCTCAGTTTTCCCATGAACTAAACCAAATGTCTTTCTTTCTGTGAATAACAGAGAGAGGACGATTATCAATTTACTTTTCTCATCACTCTCCAGACGCTTCAGAGAACACAAATGTAAAATAAAAAAACGTTCTCTTCCAATAGCAGCAGACAGAATTCCTCTGTCTGCTCCACCTCCTTTGTGCCGTATTTTACTTTCAAGAAGCAGCATTTTGAGTTTCCCTTTCAAACCACCTATAGGTCCAGTAAGAGCTAGAAAGTGGAGGGAAAAACAGATGGCCACAGGCCCCCCAGCGCCAGCCAAGAGCAGCCGGAGGAACGGGCGGCGTGGGTGGGGTCAGCAGGCGCCCAGGCCGTGCCAGGGACACGCCCCTGCCCCCCATGCAGCCCCCCCCACTCCGAGGGCATCAAGCCAGGTGCAGCGAGCTCAGCCGGCCAGAGGCACCCCGGGGAACGAACAGCAGGTGGGCCTGGAGCAGAGGGTCCTCGGGGCCCTCGCACACGCCACAGGGAAAGGCCTGAAGCAGGGAGGAGGGGAGCCGCGTGGGGCCGAGGGGCTTCTGCAGGCAGAGGAAGGGATACGCACAGATGACGCTTCTAGAGTGGAGAATGGGTCCCTGGGAGGGGATATAATGAGCTAACTCCTCCCTTCCTAAATCAGACCCGCTCCTCCATGATTTAGCGCTCACGGAACAGGGCGCCAGAGGTCCTCCTGAAAAGGGAGAAAAGGAGGCGCCCAAGCAAGCAAAAGGGTACCGGCAGGCAGAACTCCTCGAAGGCCGGTTTGACGAAGGTGGTGTACTGGGTCAGGATCTGCTCCAGGTCCCTCCCGCGGTGCACGTCCCGGAGAACTGAGGCAGGAGGAGCAAGGCGGTCAGGACTCGCAGCCGGCCTCGGCCAGGGGCAGACAGAGGCCCGCGTCCGCCTCACCTCTTCTCGACAGCCTGACGTCGGAGTCCGTGTCCACGAAGAGGCGCAGGTGGAACATGTCCCGGACCTCCTGACTGTAGAACACCAGGATGCCCTCGAACAGGACCACGTCTGCGGGGTAGACCACCGTGGTCTCCGCCAACCTGGGGGGCAAGACCAGGACACGGGCCCCGCTGGAGCTCCGGGATCCGGGGGCCCGAGCGCGGACCGCCTGGAGGGGGTCAGATGATAGCGGGGGACAGGCGTATGCCCAGAAACCAACAGGGCCAGGCTGCTGCACGGCTGTCTGCGGACCTCGCAGGGAATGCGCTAGCTGGCCCCCCTGCACACGGTCCCTCTCTCAGGAGCCACCTTGCTCACCTTGAATGGGTCACAAAATCATAGGTTGGGACCTCGACAGTTTTGCCCTCCACGATGTTTTTCAGAGTCCTGTGCATCAGATCGTTATCAAAAGCATCTGCAGGGATGGAACAAAAGGCAAGACTATCCCAGGGGCCCTTGTGTCTGCCTGGGGGGCAGGCAGCCACAGCTTGGTGCTGGCCATACCCTCGGGAGCATCTGGACTCGGGCCGCCCCTACAATTTACATTTACGGGCTGCTGTCCCACACGGGAGTTTGGACCCAGAGATTTCCTGATCGGCCAGCACTGAGAGGTAGGTGAGTTAGGCAGCTGTTTGTATTTCCGGGAAATAACCACTGACCGATGCTCCTTAGGCCTTCTTCCCACATGTCCCCCGCCATTCCCACATGGGAGCCAGCCACAGGGTGGAATCCTCCAGCAGTGGCAGGCAAGGGCAGGCTGGCTCTTCCCCCTCATCTGCTGACCCCATTTCACCTGCCCCCATCAGAGGAGACCAGACCAGAATGGCCCTTATTTACCCGCTGCTTCCCTGCCAGCTTCTTAAGGCCTTTGCCCCAGAGCAGGACCCCACACAGCAGGAAGGTGGGGGGATTTCTCCATGACCATAGACCTGGCATAGCAGTGGTCCTCGAGACTCCACAGCAGCAAAGACTTCCTGACTGGCTCCAAATGAGGGAGCCAGCAGCTCCTGCAGGGCCGCTCGGGGAGCGGACAACGAGGCAAAGTTCTTTCTGACTTAATCACACAGCCTGCGCAGGCTACTCAGAAATTTCACGGAACCCCTGGGGTCTCTCTGCATTCCTGGCCAACCCCCGGAGCCAGTCCCCTTTCTGTCCTCCCTCCCTCCCCTCAGGGTCTTCAGCTGCACCTGGGTGGTCGAAATTGTACTGTCCCTTCAATGCCTTGGCCTTCTGTTCTGGGGTCAGGACCTTGTAGAACCTGTCTTGACTCAGGATGACCAGCTTGCGCTGCCGGTGGTCCACTTCGTTCTGGCCCAGCAGCTCCATGATCTTCTCACACACAGTGGACTGGGAATACACAGGATTCCCGCCTGGACCCGCTCCTCCTACCACGGAGCCGGCCTCAGGAAACACTGGCCCACCTGCCCCCGGGGCCAGGTGGCCAGCAGGCCAGCGGCAGGTGGGGCTGGCCTTGGGGGAGGGCCGAGGCCAGCCGGGAGGTTGCGGGGACCCGAGGGCAAGCGCCCCACGCCGTGCCTGCACCCCCGCCTGGCCCGCCACGGCCGGAGCCCTCCGCCCCTCCGCCCTGGAGGGGGCGCCCCGGCAACCGGGAGCCAGGGGTCTCCACCCTGGTTGGGGGCTGGATCGGTCCTGCCCGAGTCCCAGGGGGCGGGGATCGAGGTGGCACAAGCAGGCCCCGCCGGGCCGCCCAGCCCCTTACCTTCCCGCTCGCGGTGCCACCGCTCACCCCGATCAGGAAGGGTCGGTGATGAGGACGGTCCGCCTCCGGCGCGGCGCCCTCGCAGTCGCCGCCTCCAGCTGAAGCCATCCCAGGCTCGGCTGACCGGCATCGGGTTCCTAGCTCCCGCCGCCTCCCCAAACCAGCCGGCCCGCCCGCCCCCGCGCGAAGGTCGGAGACGCCCCCCCGGGCTCCACTTCCGGGAGGCGCGCGGCGCGGAGGTGGGAGCGCGCGGGGCACGGCGGGAGTTGTAGTCCGAGGCGATCGAGGGCACTGCGCCTGCGTGGGGCGGGCCGGCTCACCTGCGGCTCGGCGGCCCACCGCCTCCCTGGTGCCGCGGGTTTGCTGCAAAGGACGAAACCCTCTGAGTAGCGTCGCTGGCGGGGCGGCCTCGCCAGCAGAGGCGGTGACCGTGAAAGTTCCCTCCATCCGCGCCCCGGTACCTGGCGGGGTCGGCGATGATCCCACCCCCGAGACCGCAGGCCCGGCGAGTCAGCCTCCTGAGCCCGGGGTCGGAAACTCACCGACTTGACGGCCTCGTGGGCGGTCACCCCCGGAGCGCGGTTTGCCATCGGCTCCTGTCTCTCGTCCTCCGGGCCGGGCCGGCCCTCCTCGCCAGCGCACAGCCACTTGGCCCTGCCTCCCCGACCCCCTGCAGCCCGTGCTCCGCAGGGGCCATCCGAGTTTCCTAACGTGGCCGCGATCGCGCCGCTGGTCCCCACACCGCCGCCTTCAGTGGTTCGCCACTCCCGCTGCATCGGTGTCGCCTCCTTAAACTCCCCAGCTCGCGGTGGTGACGGTGACTTTGGACCCCTGCGTTAGGCAGGCTGTGAGCCAAGGAAGCCGAGACCGAGTCTGCTGGGTACCCCTGAGCCCCCGGGGCCTGGCACAGAGAAGGCAAATGCTGATCGATTCCGATTACGTATTTCCCCCAAGGCATCAGGACTGTGGATGGCGCGCTCCTAATGCACTGTGAGCCCTGCATAAATATTTGAGGACGTACGAAGCCAGAGAGACTACAGTAACACGCAGACAGGCAGCTTCTTTGATGGGGGAGGGGGAGGGTTAGGAGCCAGGCTCAGGGCTGAGTGGTCAGCCCGTGCCTCTGCTGAGTGACCCCTGGCAGCTATGTGATTATTCTGCACTTCCTTTCTTCTCAAACGGGGCAGTGCCATGACTTTTTAAAACGAACATTTGTTAAGTGGAGCTGGGGATGCTGAAAGGCAGAGTTCCAGTTAGACCACAGAGAAGTTTCAGTAGAGACGTTTATTAGGCACAGGTCTGGCCTTGAGGGGCCACCCCGGGAAGTCGAGGCAGAGTGCCCCAGGCCTGGGCCCTTCCTCCCCACTGTCCCATCCTTCCCTTTGGAGGGCTGACCCTTCCCAGCATCCCTCCCCAGCTGGACCCGGCAAGGCCGGTCTAGGTCCTTAGTGTCCTAGGCGTCTCTCCCGGGAGGCCCCTGGCACAGGTGCAGGTAAGCCGTGGATTCTGCAGTCTCCTGCCTGATGCCTGTGTGGACAGCAGAAGCCCGAGGGCAGGCAGGCCCTGGCTGGCTTGCTGGGCTGAGCCTCCCCCTACACACAGTAAGCATTTGTTGTTGCTGAATGGGCTACAGAGCTGAGCAGCCATTGGGTTTCTCAGAAGCAAGTGAGGCAGGACTGGTAAAAGTGAACAGTGACAACCTTCTGGGATCCTCTGCTCCTGTCCTCACCATGCCCCAGCCCCGGCTCTCCAAAGCTGCTCTCCTTCCCCACCTACTTCGCCAGCCCCAATCACCTGCAAAAATGTCCATTCATTCCAACGTCCATCCCACGTCTTTAGGCTTTTATGGAACCCAGGCTGGGTCTCAGCACTTGAAGAGCTGACAAAGTGTCGATGTTTTGTTTTGAGTTTTAAAGATTTATTTGTTGGAGAGAGAGAGAGAGCACGAGCTGGGGGAGAGGGAGAGGGAGAATCCTCAAGTCGACTCCTCATTGAGCGCAGAGCTCTGCCCCAGGACCCCGAGATCATGACCTGAGCCAAAGTCGAGAGCCGGCTGCTTAACCAGCTGAGCCACCCAGTCCGCGCCCCCGCCCCTATGTCAATGTGTTAAGTAGCGTTTACTGCCCCCTCCGTAATCACAGACTTAGCCCATGCTCATTGCAGAATGTGCATGCACACACAAGTAAAACTACAATCACCCATCACCCCTCGCCCAGGGAAAGCAGTGCTTTGGTATTCCAGGGTTGGCTCTCTGGTCTAGGCCTATGGCTATGGGACCACAAACAAGGTTTGGTTCCATATCTTAACTAACAGTAAAGCCTCCAAACGGCCCTAAGATATGGGCCCCCTTATCATCCCACTTTCCTGATAGGGAAATTGAGGAGCAGGGAGATCACGTGGCCGGCCCAAGGCTTCCAGTGAAGAGAGCTGAGCTAATAGGAAGTCAACACACCCATATCTACACTCACGCATCCTCCCAACACCCAGAAGCGCAGACTCTCTCTGTTCCAAGACAAGAAAGGGAAATATGATACCTAGGTCCTTGAATGAGGAAGCCAAGCCGCCTGTGAAGGGGGCCAGGGCCAGTCTTGGGGGTGGGAACCAAAGCCAGTGGCTTTGCAGACGGCTGGAACCTGAAAGGGACTGCCCTCTGGTGAACCTGAGCCAATGACGACACCAGCGGCTCTGGGTGGAGTCATCCCTAAGCAAGCGGAACCCCGGGTGTGCCCTGCACGTGGGCCACCGACACAGAGCAGGAGCCCCAACCAGAGAAACAAACACAAGGAGGTCCTCAGCTGGTGACTTCCGTAAGGGCCCGTAGACAGATGCAAAACTGTCTTGCCTCCCACGGCACATGCCAGGGTGGGCGCAGGGCACCTCCTGCTGAAGGTGAACTCACAAAATGACAAAGGCCCCGGGGGAATCTGCCACGCGTGGAATGGGCAACTGATGTGGCAAAGGGGCCCAGTCACGGCTGAGGGACTCGTGACGATAACCCGGCTTGGACAGAGTTTAAGAAGAGGTCTGCAAAAGTGAGGGATGGAGCAACTAAATGCAGCACGCAGTCCTGAACGGGACGCCATTCGGGGAAAGGACGCCAGGAAACGGCGGTCCTCGCGCCACCCGTGCAACTTTGCTCTGAGACTGAAATTCCTTTCAAATGAAAAACTTAACCATTTGAAAAGAAAGCACATAGAATAATGTGCATAACAACAGAAAAGACATAGGAAAAAAACTGTAGACTCTGAAAGAACCAGGTGGGAAGGGGGAGCATCTGGCTAGTTCAGTTGGAAGAGCTATGTGATCATTGATCTCAGGGTTGTGAGTTCGAGCCCCACGTTGGGTGTCAGAGGTGACCTAAAGATAAAATTTTCAAAAAAAGAGAACCAAGGGGCGCCTGGGTGGCTCAGTCGTTAAGCGTCTGCCTTCAGCTCAGGTCATGATCCCAGGGTCCTGGGATCGAGCCCTGCATCGGGCTCCCTGCTCCGTGGGAAGCCTGCTTCTCCCGCCACCGTTCCCTCTGCTTGTGTTCCCTCTCTCGCTGTGTTTCTCTCTGTCAAATAAATAAAATCTTAAAAAAAAAAAAAAAGAGAACCAAATGGAAATGCTCACTATGCGAAGTAAAGACATCAAAATACTTTCTAGGATGCTCCTCTGATGGATTTGTCTGAGGTTTTTTCCTTAAAAATTTTAAAAGCAACCTCTACACCCAACATGGGTCTCGAACCCACAACCCGAGACCAAGAGTCACACACTGTGCCAACTGAGCCAGCCAGGCACGCCTGAGGTTTTTCTCTGGGTGTGATGGAGTTTGTGTATCCTTGGGAGGGGAACCACAGGTGAGCGGGCATCACGCCAGGGCGCGTGACGTCCTCAGGTGTCACTACTGATGTTAATCTTGATCACCTGGCTACGGGGGCGTCAGCTAGGGTTCCCGCTGTAAACTTACTGACCTTCCCTTTGTACTTGGAAAGTATTCTGAAGGAGGGACTTTGAGAAGATCCACGTACTGTTTCTGCTTAAACAACTTTCACCTGCTGGGATTAGCGTCTCTCTCTTGGTGGGTCTTGCCCGTGGCAATGATTACCACGAGGTTCTAATGGTGATTTTTCTATTCCCCTCATCCCTTCTGCTATTTTTGGGAATTCTGCTGTGGCAGGAGAGCGGTCTCTTCTCTCCCATTTGTTTGTTTATTCGGTTATTTATATCAGTATGGGCTTATGGCTATTTTATTCTTGGGTTATATCATGATGGGATTGTTATTTTGTTATTCCCATTTTGGCTATAGGGATCAATTTTATGTTTGTTCCTGTGTCTTTTTCTAAAAAGCACTTCATCACCTTCTATTATTACAGCATGCTTTAGGCTCACCTTACTTTTTTTCCTGCCTCTGCCCTGGAATCCGGCATTTCCCCAAGTTCCTGGTATCTTTTATTGGAGCCTGGTATTTAGAAACCAAGATTTGGGTGCAAGGTATAATAAGGACTGTTTTTTGTTTTTTTTTAAAGATTTTATTTATTTATTTGAAAGAGAGGAGATCACAAGTAGGCAGAGAGGCAGGCAGAGAGAGAGGGGGAAGCAGGCTCCCCACGGAGCAGAGAGCCCGATGCGGGGCTCGATCCCAGGACCCTGAGACCATGACCTGAGCGGAAGGCAGACGCTTAACCGACTGAGCCACCCAGGCGCTCCAATAAGGACTGTTCTTTATATGCACCAATCTTTAAATGTAGCATAAGGTCTGCTTTTTTCCACATAGAGGCTCCTGTCTTCCTTCCCATCTTTTGCACAGTAACTATCACTGTTGTACAATTTACTTTATTATTATTTTTTTAAAGTAGGCTCCATTCCCCAGCATGGAGCTTGAACTCACAACCCTGAGATCAAGACCTGAGCTGAGATCAAGAGTTGGATGCTTAACCAACTGAGCCACCTAGGAGCCCCATGCAAC
>JAQQSY010005330.1:0-11733 GCA_028646535.1 Procyon lotor | reverse complement strand
CCGGTCCACTCTCTCATCCCCCCCCACACACCGGTCCACTCTCTCATCCCCCCCACACCCCGTCTTCCTTTCCTTGAGTGTCACAAAGGGGAGGTCTAGAAGCAATCACCCTGAAGTAGAAAGTTTTCTTCAAAGTCTCCTTCTCAAAAGAAAACAAAAATCATTTGAAAGCAACTTTACATTCAACGAAATTCAACACTTATTGATCACCTACTGAACACAAAGCACTGTGCTGGAAATCATTATGGATACAAATATGTCTTAGGCATCAAGCCTCAAATGCCTGAGAGTAAAACAGCAGTGTCTACAGGGCTCTCAGACCTAGCTTTCCAGGAAAAAAATCACGTTCCTGTCTACATAAAAGGGAAAGTGTTCATAGGAATTGCTCCAGAAATGTTAGCTGCTTCTATCAGGACCTGGGAGCAACATCTTCAATCAAAACCAAAGTATTTTCTTGAACTATAAAGTGTACAAGTATCTTTGAGAAAGACACTTTGGTAATACGATTTGAAATAAACACAACTACTCCAATACACGACTACCAGCACTGCATATGCACAGACCACAACACAACCAGAAATCTTGAGAGTATCTGGGGCTAGAAAGCCCTGAGTGACCAATTAGAAATGGCATGGGGCAGGAGGAAGACCTTCCACTTATTAAAATGTTCACACGCTGGCAGGCTTCCCTGCTTCACTTACGGCCACACAGCTGGGGTCGCCTTGAAATGCCCACAAGCTAAAGTAAGACAGGCACCTCTAAAATCCCCTTTAGAGACCCCGACTTCATTATTCCTCCAAACATGCCGAGCTGTTTTAACCACAGAAGGGCGAGTAAATGCAGGGGGTGCGAGGGAGAAGAGTGAGGGTTACTCAAACCACCGCTTTCCCAGTTTATTTTTGGCCTCAGTGAGAGAAGCTTCATCATCAATGGGAACAGGGGCCCACTCCTGAGGAAGTGGTCCGCCTCAGTCCCGGGAAGGAGGAAGAGTCCGTTAGCTCCTATCTTCTTCCACAGGTCAAACAACAGAGATGCTGGGCAAGCGTTGCACACTGCACACGATGCAAACAGAGCGCTCTGCGGAATGGGGCCACGGACACAGGCCTCGAAGGAAAGGCAGGACCAGACCCCAGTGTGCCCTCACCTTCCTTCTATCTCAGCACTCCCAAGGCTGCCTGAGGAAACAGAGTGACTCCTTGCTACGAACTCCCTGGCCTACTGAGCGAGCATGGGAGTTAGACCTTTACCAGGAATGGTGCCACAGACACAGTCTTCACGGCTTCGGTTTTCTTAAGAACAAGAGGATGACATCTGAAAATACTCTGCCAAGTTCCCTGACAGCCCCACCTTCTCTGCCATTCCCAAACCTTCTGTGAATATCGTCGGTGACTTAAGACTGACTTACATTCTGGAAGGCCCTGTCAGAATGTTCTTCCGGAACATGATGCGTTTCTCTCCTTATTACTAGTCCTGGGTCTACACGAGGAAAGAAGAAACTGACTAATCCCTCTTAGAAACCACAATCCACATAAATATTTGGAGAGCGCTATCGTGTGCACATTTTTCAAGTGTTATTCCCCCAATGCAGACTGAAGATTCCCAACGTGTATTTTTTTTCCTCCACAAATAATTCCCTTACCATAACATCAACACGATTAGAAGTTGTAACAGTGTCTGACCTCCTCTGACACCAGTCATCTGGTGACTGTAACCATGACACATACAAAAACACACAACGGAAACAAAGACCAGCTAAGTAAGCACTGAGTACTTAAAAAGACTGGAGACTAGGAGAGTGTAACCCCAGGAAGGGCCAGATTCAACTCTGGCTAGAAGAGGGGAATCCCACAATGAATTCAGAAAGAGAGAGACAGAGAGAGAGAGAGACCTACGAAGGGCCAATCTCTGGCATCTATTATTTAAAAGCAGAGAAACCAGACACGGGCTCTCTCCAAAGGTGCAAAACAGAAAAGCCATCAGGAATAACATACTGACACCCAGTCATGGCTTCCTTTAAAACTGGTACCAGATCCAGAGAATGACTTTCCTCCTAGCATCCAGAGGGGAGTGTTGGCAGCTCACCTGGCCGGCCAGGAGACACAGGCAGCCAACCTCCTGATGCGGTTTCCACTAGTTCTGCTCCAGGACAAACGACCCAACCGCTCTGAAAGTTGTGCTCAGGGATGAAAGCATTCCCAAAGACAACTGCCCCCCGCCCCCCATCTAGCCGTAGCCACTGAGCTATGCTCACCAAGGTGCACCAGTCAGACCTAACCACTGTCAAGAGGACAGTAAGGAGTATAAGGAGGCCTGACTCACCCAGAGGTTGGAAATAGCCCATCTGTGGGGGAGAACAATAGGTTCCTCAGCAGGAATAAAAAACCCAGTATAAAAGCCAACATGCAGCCATTGGGTTAAAGTAAGGGCAAAGGGAGAGGCCAAAAGTTGTGACAGTGGGTTAGGGATCTTAGCCCAGCATCTGTCCAGAGCAGGATGGTGATGGAGAGCACCACCCCCAGGGACGTACTGATGAAAACCACCACCTTCAAGGCAACCTCAGCTTATACAAGCCAAAGTGGACTCCAGTATGTCATTGGCCAACAAGAAGACAATGCCCTGAGAAGGAATGGAGAGGAAGGCGTGGCCCAAGTAGGAGATAAAACAAAAATCACACCACTGTGCAGGGTTTTTTTCTTTTAGGTCCCAGCATCACAAGGTACAGCTTCTCAGGATGCCATGCAACATTCATTACAACAGTACCCAATAAAAAACATACAAAAAGTTATCTCCATGTGGGGATAAGACACTTAATGGTTTCTAATTATGTATTCTGTTTATTCTGCAAGTACTTATCTGGTAATTTATAATTTACCAGAACAAGTTTCTATTTGCACAGACTTCTAACAGATTTTATTCTGAAGAACTCACAACTAGCCTAGATTACTCTGGAGAGATCAAGAGCTCCCGAGAGCCAACAGCCACATCAGAATCAACTGGGGCATTAATTAAAAAAAAAAAAAAAGAAAGAAAAGTATTAGACTTTGTCTTAGATCTACTGAACCGGGCAGAATCTCTAGGGATGAAGACTAGCCCCTCACACTGTCATAAATCAACTTTAGTGAAGTATAATTTACCGACTCTAAGTATACACTTTGATGAGTCTAACAAATGTGCACATGACAAGATACGTAATATCTCCATCATCCCCCAACATCCCCTCATGTAGAGACATAGATTTTTGCTGACATTTCTCATTTTTAAAATTTGTTTCAAAATATTAACAATAATTGCTTGACGGAAGTATCTTTATGAGGCTGCTTTAAAAACTCTTGTCAGAATCGCAACATCGGATTCATTTCAGTGTTGGTGTCTGCCCGGCTGCTGCAATTTTCTTGGTTCTTGGGAATTTTTAAAAGGACGTCTTTAGTTAGCAGGCAGTGTCCCTGCTGAAACGCAGCAGGAGGGCTGGGTGGACAGGTAGATGCTGCTTCCTCGTGGGCCTGCCTACGTGAGCCTGGCAAGAGTACAACACTGAGTCACTTCGCCGGTTGCAGGTGGCAGGGTGGAAGTTCATCTCCTGCCTTGGCACCAACACCTTCCCAGGAAAACACGGGGCATTGCCTCATCTCCACCAGAGAGGGTGTGAGCTCAGATGCCCCTCAGCCTCACTGTCACCAGGGAAGGGGAAGCAGAGGGCTGACTCAGGGTGCTCTAGGGGGAGGGGCGGGGGGCATGAGAGCTCCCTCTAAAGGAGGACTTGGCTGACACACCCCTGGCCCTGCCCCCAAGCACAGCCCAGTTCCAGGCAGAGGGGACTGGAAGATCAGCACAGCTCCTCTGTGCAGACACCGCCCCACAGGTGAACTGAAATGCACTGCCTGCTTCCACAGGGCAAGGTGGGAGCTCAACTTCCCGCTTGGCCAGGCCAAAGCAGCAGGAGTGGAAGATAGGAGACCCTCCCTTGGTATCTGGCTGCCTTTACAGCGGGCATTGCCATTGCCAAAAAGGCTTCCTATTGTTAGCCCACGTTTTTGCCAGGCCTCTGGCTAGGGGGAAACAGGCTTTATTCTTAGAGCTTTTTTGATCTGTGCCTCCTGGTGAGTCTGAGTTGGGAGGTTTCTGTAGCACCCTGTCCATGCTATACGGGAGTCAATAAGCAGACCTACCTACCTCCTCTACCTTTCAGAGACCTCATAAACTTCTTCGTTGTATTATGTCCAAGGTTTTCAGTTTAAGGGGGAGGACCTAGGAGGAATGGGCTATTCCATCTTGACAGAACTGGAAATCTCTAAGCTGTTAGTCTAAAACGCCCCCTGAATGATTTTGATGCACCCACAAATTCAGGAACGGTTACACTATTCTAGAGCATCAGAGGAAAAGAAGACCAAGTGGGGGCTCAATCAAACTCCCCAAGGACAGCTAATGCCTACTAAATGCCTGCTATGTACCAGGGACCCTAATAAACGCTTTATTTGCATTTGTGCATTTAGTCCTTATAATAATTTTTATGTGGGTATTATTTCCATCGTCACTTCTCCCATAAAGGACGAGACTCTCTGAGTTTCGGTCAACACTTCAAGGCTACACATCTCACAGAGGAGCTGGGATTCAAAACCAGACTGGCTCTCGGGAACCACATTCTTACACACTCTACTCTCTCACACAAGGCAAGGCTTACAAAGCCTACCTTTATGTGTGAATTTTTAAAATTGATTCAAACACGCTACAGCATTATCCTAGCTATAGGATATAAACAAATGCAAGGAACACAGGAATCAAAAAGTATCTAAGTTCAGAAATTCATTGACTTCCTCTCTCCTCTGAGTGGTGTGAATCATTAAGTCCTAACTCCTTGGCCTGCCTTTTCATAATCTGATTCTAGTCTGTATTTTCACAGTTAATTCCCACCTTAAGACCGCAAGTTCTGTGGCAGGAAGGCCCTTACGCTCCTGTCAGACTGTACAGTTGTTTATAACCAACTCAGTAAACATTTACAATGAACGAGAGCAGGGCTGAACCCAACAGAGAGCAGCCAAAACGGCCCTGGACTACTGTGAGTGTCTGAGCTGAACGTGGGTCAGGCTTAAGCAGCCGACCACACCTCAGGCTCTACACAAGCCTCACTTGTCCAGAGGTCAGACAAGACCACAATTTTGGATGAAGTCCAGCTTCTTGTGCCAAACAAGAGGGAGGGAGATATGAAGATCCCATTTCACTCCGTTCTCAGTAAACTGTCGGGTCCCATGGAAGACAGGTAGGAGGTGGACCCGAAACCAAAACTCCCAGCTCCCAGCCTTCCCAAGGCACCACTGTCCCTCCATCTGCCGATCTAATTGTCTATCTGGTAAATTCCCCACTGTCCTCCAAACTGCAGAGCCCTCCTAGACAGCTCTGCTCCATGTCTCCCCAGAATTAACACTGCCTCTCTGCACCAGCACCACACCTGTGCGCCTTCTCCTGCTGCCCTGAGACCATCCACACTGGACCATGAACTCCTTGGAAGCAGAGACAGTGCTCACTTACTTCTGTACCCCCCACACTCAACACAGTGCCTGGGACCCGCAGCACTCAGTGCGTGTTTTCCACCAAGTGTCTTAAAGCCAAGTAGCTTTCCCTCTGGAACACCAGATCCACATCCTCACCAGTCCCCTCTTTAGGTACCTGCTAACGCTCTAGGAAAAAATACTCCTGAAAAAGGGGCACGGAACAGAATGGCAAATAATCAAAGAAAAATCTATGGGTACACACAGAAAGACTTCTGGGTGCCTTAGGAGATTTTCGGCAGTGGAAGACACTGATGCCCACAAGCCACGAGGGCACTGTCACCAGGGTGCCTGGGGGTGAGGTGCCCCCTGTTCTCCTTGCCTCCATGGGTCTGGGCCCTCCCCAGTTCTCGGATACAGAACATGCATCTCCTGGCACTCAGTGGTCAGCAGGGGAAGCCACACTCCCTTTGGTGATCTCCTGGCACTCAGGGGTCAGCAGGGGAAGCCACACTCCCTTTGGTGATCTCCTGGCACTCAGGGGTCAGCAGGGGAAGCCATGCCCCCTTTGGTGACCTCCTGGCACTCAGGGGTCAGTAGGGGAAGCCACGCCCCCTTTGGTGACCTACGCTAAAGCCACGTGGCCATTAGTCCCTTCAAGCAGCAACCTATTCCTGCTTTATATGAGATCATCTTTTTTAAAGTACAACTAATTGGTGTTCGTGAACAGATCGGTTTTACATTTATCCTCTAACTTTAAATGGGGCCATTAAGTCCTTCTAAGTGCAGCTGAGAGAAAGTTATTATGCTAAGTAATGAGAGCCAAGCATTTGGCCTGGAGGGGAAATGTCAGCCTCCTGTTGTTCTCTCACAGGGCTCTGAAAATCCCTGCTTTTGAAAGCACACTGTCCCCGAAATTCCAAGGGTCTTGTATGTGGCATTCTGCAAAGCCTGACTCGGGAGAAACAGGCCATGGAGCTCAGGCCCCAGAGTCCAGGTGGCTCAAACCGGAACTACAGGTGCCAGGACGGCTGGACCCAAGAGGCTGGCATCTCAAGGTGTCTCGGGGCAGCCAGGAATGACCCCACCGCAGCGACTCTTTCTTTCTGGAAATCCCTATGAATTCAGGGTTGAGAAAAGCACTGCAGGCAGAGCAGACTTGAAGCCAACTTTTCCTACAAAAATCCTCACACATGTATACCTACGACATTGTAGGCATTTGCCAACCGTCTGCCAAATGATGGCCACACCCACAGAAGGTTCGGAGGCCCTCAACGAAAAAGCGTAGAAGATGCTTCGCCACGTTAACAGAATCACCTGAAATGGATCAAACCACATTTGAAAAACCAACCGGAAAAAGGCAAAAATCAAAACCAGAGCCTCTTAATAAAAAGATGATGAGGTAGACACTGCTCCTAGACACGCTCTCCCCAGCTGAGAACTACCGCTTCCTGACCTGCCCGCCTCAGCACGCCGGCCCTCTGGAAGAAGACAACCAGTCGGGTCAGACAGCTGCAGGGGCTGCTGGATTTCACACCCGCACCACCCGCCCATCCAGCACGAAGGCTGACCGTTTTTCATCCAATAACAAAAGCAACTGGTAAGGACTCAAACACTTGCTCTGTGGTGGCACCGCTCTGAAGGCTTAATGTGTGTTTACCCTCCACCACAACACTGGGAAGGACGAGAATGATCTCCATCCCTCAGCAAGAGCTCACTTCATTTGGACCCTCCTAACACAGTTTCTGTATCTTTTTCGCCTCGGTTTACGTCCCTCATTTATTCTCAATAATCGAGTTTGCTCTGAGGGTTGGGAGAGAGCGGCAAGGAAGGGCTGAGCAGTACGCCGCCCTGTCACCCACAAACTCGGGTCTGCATCATTAATTCCCAGACAATAAAGGCAGCAGGCAGCTCCCAGGAAAGGAGGGGAAGCAGATACAAAGGCGAACATATCAGAATCTGAGGAACAATTAGGTCTCCAAGCCAGGGAGCCAGCTATTTCCAGCTAAATGCAGAATGGTGCATTTCCATTGCCATTAACTGCAGGAAGATTGCAGCTAATCTCATTGAATTTATAAATGAAACCCACTCTGTGAACATTACATAAGTCACCCCTCAACCTCCCACTTCCTGGACAGCAGTCAATACTTGGAAGGCAGTCAACTTCTTCCTCCTCATGGAGCAAGAAGAGAAATTCCAGTGACTCTGTGTACACACTAAGAAATATTCACTAAACTTGTCTATTTGTGATTTTATCTCCCACCTAATTACAGCTGAAATAATATAATATGATTTACGCTCCTTGTTCAAGTGTGACATATTTAATAGATTATTCAATATTGGTTTACCCAGCTATGTCAGACTGACAGCAGCACTTAATGTTAATCAGGGGGATGCCTATGTATCAATTTTAAGCTTCATACAGTTCAATGAAATTATCAGAGTTGCAAGACACCATCAATATGTTTTGATCCGTGTGTCAAGAGACTTGGGATGTTTGTTAATTTTTCCTTCCTGCACTTTTTTTCCCCTCTTCGCTGCACAAGATGAGGGCAGAAGCAGAGGCATGCACGTGTGCCCACACTCTGCCTCACACACGTCTCCCGGTCTGCGCACCCCAAGACCTGACCTACACGGATGGCCTGTACTCCACCCGGGGCCTGAGACTAGCTAAGCCCCCCGGGCCTGTCCTCCTGTCCATTCCCCCATCGTCCTCAGAGGCTACATAAAACCTCGGCCCCTCCTTGGAGAAACCTGAACCTGTCTTCTCCAGCCACCTCCTTCACCTCATCCTTGGAATTCCTCCCCTGGGACCCACTCTGCCCCGGGACCCCTCGTTCCTGGTTGAGGCACTCGCATCGCTCACACCTCTTACAACCGCATACAACCTGTATTGTGGTCCCACTTACACGAGTCACTCCCTCCGTTCCAACTAAATGTGATTCTTTCATCTAAGGGCTCAGTTTCCCCCTGGGTCTTTCTGCTCATTTTCTATCTCATGGCTTTGCAGGTCCACAGGTGGTGACGTCGAGTATGTCCCAGCTCTGCAAGGCTGTAACCAAACCAACTAGTTCACTAATCTCGTGCAAAAACACACACTCAGAGGCTGGACTGCCTGGGTTTGAAATGAGCAGATAACCTCTCTTCTCCGTGTCTGTTTCTTTATCTACACTGGGTTGCCCTATGATGAAATGAAGTAATATAAGTGCTGAGCGAAACACCTAGGACACAGTAAGTATAAATATTTTTTAACTTCCTGGGTTTTTTTTTCCTTTCAGTTGCTACCACCTGGCATAAGAGAAAGAGACAGTGAGTGGTCTGCATGTGACCCAACAGCTATTTGGGGCCATGTTCATGACTGAAACTACTAATTCTACTCAATCCTGCTGCATTAGTCTCCTGTAGACAAACCAAATATTTACCAGACAATTGCCATAGACACAGTCCTATACCAAATGCTTCATACGGTCCTAAGGGAGACAGACAAAACTGAAACACGGCACTTGTACAGAAGAGGATAAAGTCCAGTCAGAGGGACTGCCGCAGCTAACTACAATCCAACTGGTCAGGCGTCATTATGACAGTACCTCAAGTGGGGCACAGAAGAGGCAGTGACTAACCTGCTCTGGGGTGGTAACAGGAGGGGGTCTGAAAAAGCCTTAAAAAGTTTCACAAAGTAACAGTTAAACTGGTCTTGGAAGATGTGGACAGAAAAGGGCAGCAGGCACAAGACGTGCCTCCAAGTAAGTAAAGCCCCGAAGGATCTGAAAGGTAGACTTTACTCAAGAGCTTACTGGCTAAGCTCTTGGAGGGAATGTCCCTGCTGGAGTCAGGTAATGAGCACAGCCACAGGCCAGGGACACAAAGACCGTGGAGGCCACTACACATACAGAAGGTTGGCCATCCCTTCCTGGCCCTTAATGATTCTCCAGTGATGGAAGAGAAATGGCAAATGACCTTATTTTGGTCCTTGACAGTGCTATCAAGGTCCTATGCCTGAGGCCTCGGTACTGAAGGGCCCACGTGGAGAAGAGAAGACTACACCACCAACCCCAACTACTACAATAAACGGAGTGTAGAAAGATCCACAGACTCTCTCTCTCCCTCCCCACCCTTCACACCCCACTGTCCACATGCACACAGAACTGTTTACTACTATGACCCACATTTGGGTTTATTTCCTAATCTAGTCTTCCATTTCCCTTAAAGTATATAGCAGTATGCGGTACATATTTTTTCAATGACACCACTCTAAACCAGAGGAGAGGCTTGGGAGGAACACGCCTGGGCATATTCCACCAGATTTTGTGGGAGATTGTCCTGTCACCCCAACCTTTATCTGAGCACAAGTGTGAGAAGCACAGCAGCCACTAAGCATTTGAGCTCAGACTTTCTAGGATTCAACTTGCCTCTCCACTGTTTAGCCCTTTGTCCTAAGAAGGTTGTCCTCTTGGTCTAATCTAATGAAAAAGCACCAACCCTCAAGGGCCAAAGTGAGCCATGAATAGTATGTCTATGCTCAGAGGGATGCTGTGGTGACTGAATGACTAAGAAACTCACCTACCCAGGGTCAACTCAAAGCAGTGTGGAGATCAAAGCCAAAAAATAATAAATATGTAATTTAAATGCATTTCTTAAAAATCTAGCTGCTTATGGAAAACATTATGGTGGTTCCTCAAAAAATTAAAAATAGATTCATCATGGGACCTAGAAACTGCATTTGTGGGTATATACCCAAAAGAATTAAAAAAGGGATCTTGAATAACTATTTGCACACCTGTATCCATAGCAGCAACATTCATGACAGCTAAGAGGTGAAAGCAATCCAAGTATCTTTTTTTTTTTTTAAAGATTTTATTTATTTGAGAGAGAGAGAGAGAAAGTGAGAGCATGAGAGGAGCAAAGGTCAGAGGGAGAAGCAGACTACCCATGGAGCTGGGAGCCCGATGTGGGACTCGATCCAGGGACTCCAGGATCGTGACCTGGGCCGAAGGCAGTTGCTTAACCAACTGAGCCACCCAGGTGCCCCCCAAGTATCTTTGATGGATCAACAGATAAGTAAAATGGGCTACATACATACAATGGAGTATTATTCAGCCTTAAAGAGGAAGGAAATCCGGACTACAACATGGATGAACCTTGAGGACATCGTGCCCAGTGAAATAAGTCCATCACACAAAGACAAATACTGCATGATTCCACTTATATGAAGTACCTAGTGAAGTCAAATTCATAGAAATGGAAAGTGGAATGACAGTTGCCAGGGGTTAGGGGAAGGAGGTTGCTGTTTGGTAGGTACATAGTTTCAGTTTTGCAAGATGAAAGGCATTTTGGAGATTGGTTGCACAACAATATGAACTGTACACTTAAAAAGGGTAAGATGGTAAATTTTATGTTATGTATTTTTTACCCAACACACACACACACACACACACACACACACACACACACACACACAACTAGCTGTCTGGATTTCCAGACACAAAATTTTTGAAACCCAATTAAAATGTTTTCAAATAATGGGGAATGAGGTTAAGAAAGGTGAGCGGGAAAGACAACCTAACTAGCAACAAGACCCGGGTCTAAGTAGAAGCCAAACCAGCATGCACCCAATCAAGAGATAAGATCAACATTCCTAAACTACCAAGAATGTCCTTCTATTCCCTCTAGATTCCTCTGAGGAATTCTTACAATCTTTTAGAGGCATTAATAACATACTCACCTGGGCAGCAGGGAAAGAGGCAAAGAGAGACTTGGTTGAGTCTGGGCTACAAAGCTGTGGAGGACGATGAATCCGTCATCTGTCTTGGGCCAGCTCCCACAGGCCCAAAAGTAACTAAGCATCCTTAAAGCCACAGCCTCAGGGCCAAAGTTGCTCCGTACTTGGCAAGCTTTAAACTCAAGGGGCTGTTTGTGCTTTTTCCAAAGCCCAAAGTCAAAAACTCATCAGCTTCCCACCACGGGCCTCCCACAGCCATATCCTTCCCGTGCTGGCAACACTGTCACTAATGTGAATGGGGTCTGGCTGGTAAGTCAAGCGTAGCCTTCTAGGTGCTGAAGTCATACAAGTTGTGTGTGTGTCAAAGTGCCAACCTTAGAAAAGACAGATCTAACCTGGCCAGACCTTGGCTAGAACGCCAAGTACTCCTCCTTCTATGCTCCTCCCCACACACTCATCATTTTTATATTTTAATTCAGTACTTTCAACCCAGGTGTCAGCCAGCCAAAATGCCCTCAATCCCAGGTGCCT
>JAQQSY010005329.1:0-11735 GCA_028646535.1 Procyon lotor | reverse complement strand
CTGCTCAGCTACTGTCACTGCTCATCTCCCTGGAATGCAGACTAAGAGGGAAGGGAGGGATGAACTTCTTAGGGTTCTCTCTAGATGCTAAAGTCATCAATGGGAACTTCTGCCTACATTTCTTATTGATTTCAGTGGATGCAACATTCAGGATCATGCTCTCAGTTTTACATATTCAGAAACATGCTTTCCAGGGTGGCATAGCTTGCACTAGGTCTTGTATTCAGAGTTACTCTCCAGGGTGACTGTTTACACTAGTTGGGATCACTCCAGAGTCAGTGTCTCCTACTTCCCAGAGCCACTCCAGTGTGGGACAGGCAGCATGGGTGGAGAGTAGCCCTCCATCACCCTGAACCCTCTTTGGAACTAGAGAAGGAGAGATTACCTGGAAAATGAGAATATCATCACTGCTCGTGAACGTTGTTTGGATAAAGGTCATGAAATTTCTCCTTCAGGAACCTGTGGCAACTTCCCTTAATTCTGCACCCAGGGACTTGAGCTCAGCTGCTGACTCAGGGACTCTGGACAGTGTCTTGGGATCAGCATGGGCTCTCACAGTCTTACAAAAATATAGAGAGGCCAGAATATGTGCTTTTCATTATTTATTTCGGAATGCAGGTCAGTGACCCATCACAGCCTTAGTGTGAGAGTCAGGTGATATGTGTTGGTACTCCTGTGTCTCCTGCAGACCTCTCATTATGGCATCCACCTCCTTACTGTAGTTTAGGCCATGCTCCTGTGGATTTCCTATTGTCGTTCAGGGGTCTGGAGCCTGACTTGAGGATTGGGTTCACCAACTTTCTCTTCCTTAACTTTAACTGTCTTGATTGTTCTTACATTCGTCGCAACGCCAAAAAGGAATACAGCAATTAAGGTATAAATGCGACCAAAGACCACTCTCAGATATATCAGAGATTCATTACTTTGCCTAACTGACCGCATTCTTCTTGGAGGGGGTCCACTGTCTGTGCTCCCACCAGCACCTGTACCAATACATCGTGGAGGATCCCAGCCAATGTGACAATGACAGTTCCTGTTATTGTTGCAAATCCCTCTGTGACTGCATTTCTCAGGTAAACAGTCATACTTTAGCTGATCCACAGTGCCATTGCAGTAGGTGTTGCTACAGAACTTTCGGGAAGCACAGGGGGTTCCTGGTCTCACATGACCAACATCATTTGCTCCTGTGGAACGATGTGAGTCCAGTCCAAAACACCAGAATCCTGAGATGAGAGATTGATGGAAACCCACATGTTCTTGCAACCGGGGGAGGTGTGTGACATTACCACACTGCAACCGTCCACAATAAATGTCTTCAGTGGCACAGGACATGGGTTTCATTCTCCAGTCCTCTCTTCTGCAGTGTCCATATCTATCACCTCTTTCATTTATGGTATAGCAGGGATCTGCACCTTTCACAGCATTTTTACCAAAGATTTCTTGGCAGTGCACAGTACGATCAGTGCAGTTTCCATGATAGCAGTAGCCCTCTTCAGTGCACGGGGTTCCATCTTGCATATAGAAATCATCAGGGCATGCCAAGGATGTCCCACGGCAGTACTCAGGAAGATCACATATAGTTTGGATTGGTCTGCAGAGTGTCCCAGGAGGGGAATAGGTGCAGTTTGTACAGCATCTGCCTGTATTACATTTGCTGCCAGGGGTGAGGGTACAAACACTCGTACAACAGGGGTTGCTGTAACACTGTTTCAAGGAACCACAGTCACACTCCTCGCCTTGATCCACTATGCGGTTTCCACAACGATCATGGGTCAGGCTTTTATTGAAATACACTATTTGGATTTTGAATATGCACTCGCATGCCCTGCGACCCACTATGTGCTGCATGTGTATATAGGAACAGTTACTGAAGGAATCTGTCAGTGAAAGGTAATTGTTCATTATACAAGTGGACCTTCTCTGACAAGTACAAAACTTATCATCATAGTACATACCAAAATTTCTCCCCACCTTTCGAGTTCCTGCAATAGACAACATTAAAAGGTTTCTGCCTAGGTAACCAAGCATGACAAGGTTGTTATTACTGCATATACCGTATAAGAGAGGATTAAAATTAGGATCTTCTGGCCCATTTTTAATCACAATTATGGAGGAATGTGGTATAGCAATTGAATACACAACAGCCTTATAGTGTCTAACATATGGACTAGTAAGAACATTATAATTGTCCATGGAAACTGGATCTCTCTGATCATAAATCATCATGAATCCAATATAGTAATTGATATCAACACCTTGAAGGAATGTGTCAATTAAACTACACATCCTTATTAGGAATTGGGCACATTTTGACACGTTGTTGAACACAGTATACATTGAGTTGGAACTTATAGCAAGTGCTTTCATATTTCCGTGATGGGAAGAATACATCTTACTAGAGAGCCTGGGGACAACACTGGCATTTGCTTGATAGAATAGGGGGTCCATAATCTCTTTATGTCCCAGTTTATAAGTAGGTCCTGTTGCATTTCTGTCTACCACTATTTGAGAAACAATGTGTTCAAACCTTTGAGAATTGCTGAGGGGTTTGATTTCATAGGCAAGGTCGTCCAACTTCATGATCCCTTCAAGACCCCCATAGCACGTGTCCACGGTGACCATGGAAAGAGGAATCTCCTCCAGGTAGCCGAGGTAGTAACAGTCTGGAGGGATGAAGGGGTAGTCCATCTGCAAGGCTCCTTGGTCATCCTGAGTCATCAACAGCAGATGTCTGGACCAAAACAGTTTCTTGGGCCGCATATGGATAACATGTCTCTTGCCCCCAAAACGCAGGCTATAGGAAAGCCAACCTGGAATCCGAACACTTTTGCCATGGTGCAACTCCTTCCTGGGAATGACCACTTCAGAGGAGATGTAGCGCCATGAGGGACGGCCTTGAGAAACCTGGGCAAGAACCAGCCCTACCCGGAGAGCAAGCAGCCAGAGGAGCACTCTCATGATGACCTGGCCCTCTCCCAACTTCAAGCCCCTGCTCAGGGACATCTGTCAACAAGAATGGATCAAGGGCAGATCCACAGTGAGGGCCAGGCCTAGAGCATCTGACTGAATACAGGGATGCCTGAGACTGCCAACAACCAACACCTGGGGGCCACCTGTGGGCATGAGGTCACAGTCACAGGGTGTGGTAGTGGGTGGGCCTGCACATCAGTTCAGCCAGGGTGGATGGGCGAGAGGTGGGTGGGCCATGTGCATGAGTGCTCACATGGATATGGGAAGGGATTTGGACAGAGAGGCATCCCTGTGTTCAACACATTCAATCTTTCCTGCAGATATTGGAATATGGGATATAAGTTATAATGCAATCAGCTCTTTTACCAGTTCCATAGTACTGCTGGGTACTTTCTGTGGATTACAACCATCACTCACTATGAATATCACAGTTCCTACTTTGTATTTTTTCCATTGGATATTTTTTCCTGCTTTGTCAAAGATTATTTGACCATACAGTTGCGGGTCCATATCTAGGCTCTCTACTCTGTTCCACTGGTCTATGTGTGTGCCTTTCCAGTGGAAAAAAGACAGTCTTTTCAATAAATGGTGTTGGAAAATTGGACAGTTATATATACAAGAATGAAACTTAACCATTCTCTTACACCATACACGAAGATAAACTCGAAATGTATAAAAGGCCCCAACGTGGGGCCAGAATCTATCAAAATTCTAGAGGAGGACATAGGCAGTAACCTCTTTGACAGAGCCACAGCAACTTCAAAGTGAAAATGAACTTTGGAGACTTCATCAAGATAAAAATCTTCTGCACAGGAGGGGGCAAGATGGTGGAGAAGTAGGAGATCATGTTGCAACCTGCCCCCAAAAGTGAGCTGGAGGGGCCCCTGGGTAGCTCAGTCGTTAAGTGTCTGCCTTCGGCCCAGGTCAGATCCCGAGGACCTGGGATCGAGCCCCGCATTGGGCTCTCTGCTCTGCGGGAAGCCTGCTTCTCCCGCTACCATTCCCTCTGCTCGTGTTCCCTCTCTCGCTGTGTTTCTCTCTGTCAAATAGATAAAATCTTTAAAAAAAAAGAAAAGTGAGCTGGATATCTACCAGAACACACTGAACACCCATGACATCAGCCTGAGGAGCAAGATTTCTCACTTCTGGATCTCTATGGGAGCAGAAGACAGCAGCAGAGAGGTAAAGCAAAGCAGGAACACTTGAAACAGTATCGGAGGATAAACAAAAGGGGGAGGGAGCCAGCAGAAGTGATGCAAGGACAGTAATACCCCAAAGGAAAGTGTCCTGTGGTTGGGGAGCAGCAATAACTTAGGTTCCAGTTAAAAACACTTAGAGCAAAAGGTCCTGAGGACCAACTAGTGGAAGGGGGTAGTCGCGGGCATCGGCCTGGGCCCACACTCCCAGGAAGGACACCATTTGCCTCAAAGAGAGAGAAGTTGGGGAGTTCAGTCCGTGGTTCCTGAACCTGCAGCTCTCTGCTCCTTGCACCATTTTATGGGTGGGGCAAGCATGCTCCTGCAAGCACCTCAGAGAGTCTGGTGTGCTCCAGGTTCTGGCAGCTTTTCCCTGCATGCACCACTCTCTGGACTGAGTGCAACCCTGACTGAAAAGACATTCGTGGTCTGTGGCAGGGTCTGGGTGCTCCCAGCCAGACCCAGAGGGAACACAGGTGGGCAGCCTAATCTCCAGCAGGAATCTGAGTACACTCTGTGTGGGCCTGGACCCTGGAGCAGAGGAAATGAATGGTGGCACCTTTGACAGGCTGCATGTGAGCAGAATTTTGCAGAGAGGAGATTATGTTCTGGACCACCCAGAGGGGAGCGGGCTGAGGTTTATCTGTGATGAGGAGGTCTGGGTACATACAGGCAGATTCCTTCCTTGGTCTCTCCAAAAAGGTGAAAAAGCTACAAAAGGCAGAAAACTTCAGAGAGCAAAAGACTGAGAAACTGGTTTCCACAGAGCTCTGCCCCTTGATTGGGGGGCAGGGTGACACAATCCAAGCAAGATTGACTGGAAAACAATACAGCAGGCCCCTACCCAAGAAGGTAAGTAAAAAAAAAAAAAAAAAAAAAAAAAAAAAGGACTATAACCACATGGTCCCCATAATATTTTGAATCCCCAAAATGAGGTGAAATCAATATATTAAGCACCTGATAATACCCTCAAACCTGTACATTTCATTGAAGTTTTTCTTTCTTATTTTTCCCCAAATATGTTTATTTTATTTTTTCAGTGTTACAAGATTAATTGTTCTTTCTTATTTTCTGTCTATTTTTTATTCACTCATTTTCACATTTCTCGGGTTTTTTTTATTATTTTAACCTTTTTTTGTTATTTTTCCCCAAAACATGTTTACTTTTTCAGTGTTACAAGAATAATTGTTCATGCGTCACACCCAGTGCTCCATGCATTACATGCCCTCCTCGATACCCACCACGAGGCTCACCCAACACCCCACCCCTGCCCCTCCAAAATCCTCAGTTTGTTGCTCAGAGTCAACAGTGTCTCGTGCTCATGGTTCATCTCCCCCTCTGATTTCCCCCCCATTCCATTTTACCTTTCTTCTTGGTATTTCTTTAATTTTTAAAACTACTTAACATTAAACCTAGAGGCTTAAAACAATGACAGAACCCAGCAAGACATGAAATAAATATCCTCGCCCAGATTCAGGAGTTATAACCACCCTCCCATCCTATCTTTCTGTCAGTGTTTATATGTATTTGCTTTTGTTCTGGTAGTATATAAATCTTATTCCTAAGATTCATTCTGACTAGGTTCTCTTATTTCTTATCATTTACTTTTGTCGGTCTATATGTTTGTTCATGTTAGTTAGTTATGTAAACTAACACACAAAAAAATCTTATTTTGGGGGCCCATTCTGGCTGGGATTTCTTCCTTTTCTCTTTCTCTCTATCTTTTTTTTTTATTGTTATACTTTCTTTTTGTTGGAGAATCCCAATTGCTCATAATCCTTCCAGGGTGCACACAGCCTGGATCATGGGTGATATTCCAGCTATACATCCTCTCATCCACATCTCATCAAAATGACCAACAGAGGAAAATACCCAACAGAGGAAAAACCCAGAGACTGCACCCTTTCCCTCAGAACTATCAGACATAGATGTAAGCAGTATGTTGGAAAGGAAATTGAGGATAACATTATCCCAGCAATGCCTAGGTTGGAGAAAACAATAATGACAACATAGAATCTCTAAGAGCAGAAATGAGAACCAGTATAGCTGATGTAAAAAAATGCTATCAGTGGAGAGGGGGCAAGATGGCGGACAGGTAGGAGATCCTGTTACAACCTGTCCCCAAAAGTGACCTGGATATCTACCAGACCACGCTGACCACCCATGACATCAGCCTGAGGAGCAAGATTTCTCACTTTTGGATCTCTATGGGAGCAGAAGACAGCAGCAGAGAGGTAAAGCAAAGTGGGAACACTTGAAACTGTATCAAAGGGTAAACAAAATGGGGAGGGAGCCACCAGAAGTGGTGCAAGGACAGTAATACCCCAAAGGAAAGCGTTGGGTCGTTGTAGAGCAGCAATAATTTAGAGCCCCATTAAAAACACTTAAAAAAAGAATAAGGTTCTGAGGAACTAGTGGAAGGGGGTGGTCGAGGGCACAGGCCTGGGCCCATGCTCCCAGGAAGGACACCACTCGCATCAAAGAGAGACCTTGGTGGGGATCCTGGCTGTGACTCCGAACCTGCAGCTTTCCACTCCCTGCACCATTTTGTGGACGGGGTGCAAGAGCCCCTGCACGGGCCTTAGAGAGTCTGCTGTGGTCCCAGAGCAGGCAGCTTTTCTCCGTGTACAGTGCTCTCTGGACGGTGCACCCCCGACCATACGAACTTTGCAGCCTGCTCACTCTCAGTCAGCCCAGGTGGCCTATTCTCTGCAGGAATCTGGCCACAACTGGCCAGATCCTGGAGCCCAGAGAACAGGGGAACAAGCAGAGTCGCCTAACTGCTGAGTGTGCACCACCTGAGACAGGCTGCGATGGGAGATTTGTGGAGTGGAGTGTTTGTCCTGGACAACCCAGAAGGGAGCAGACTGAGATTTCTCTGTGATGGAAGGTCTGAGTACAGACAGGCAGATTCCTCGCTTAGACTCTCTGAAAAGGAGAATAAGCTACAAAAGGCCAAAAGCCTTCAGAGAGCGAAAGACTGAGAAACCGGGTTCCACAGAGCTCAGCACCTTGATTGGGGGGCAGGGTGACTCAACCCAAGCAAGATAGACTGGAAAACAATGCACCAGGACCCTCCCCCAGAAGATAAGTCAAAAAAATGAAAGGACTCTAATAACAGGGTCCCCATTAAATTTTAATACCAAGCATCAGAGGAGATCAATATATGAAGCACCTGATAATACACTCAAACCTGTATATTTCATAGATACAAGTTTTTTTCTTTCTTATTCTCTATTTTTTAATTCACGTTTTTTCACATTTCTTGGTTTGTTTTTGTTTTTTGATTTTGTTTTTTTTAAACTACTTAATATTACAGCTAGAGGCTTAATACAACAATAAACCCAGGAAGACATGAAATAACCTTCCTCACCCACGAGGAGTTATACACCCTCCCATCTTATTCTTCTGTCAGTGTTTCTAACTACTTGCTTTTATTCTGGTATTATATAAATCTCATTCCTGGGGTTCATTCTCACTATGTTCTTTTATATTTTGTCATCTACTTTTGTTGGTCTATATGTTTGTTCATGTGGGTCTACATACTTTATAATCTTATTTCTGGGGCCCATTCTGCCTGGGATCTCGTCTTTTACTGTTTCTCTCTATCTATTTTATCGTTATACTTTATTTTTGGTGGTGAATCCCAATTGCTCCTAAACCTTCCAGAGTGCACCCTGCCTGGATGGTGGGTGAAATATCCAACTATAAAACCTCTCATCCACTTCTCATTAAAATTTTAATTCTCATTAAAATGGGAGGAGGAACACCCAATAGAGGAAAAACCCAGAGACTCTGCCCTCTCCCTCAGAACTATTAGACATGGACATTAACAGTATGTTGGAAAGGGAATTCAGGCTGACAATAATCCTGGCAATAGTTAAGATGGAGAAAAACACTAATGACAATATAGAATCTCTAAGGGCAGAAATGAGAACCAGTATAGCTGATGTAAGAAGCGCTATCAGTGAGATCCAATCCAATCTAAATAGTCTAACAGCTAGAGTTAAGGAGACAGAGGAGAGAATTAGTGATCCAGGGGATAAAATGGTAGAGAAGAAAGTTCAGGAGGAGAGCTGGAGCAAACTGCTCAGGAATCATGAGAAAAGACTTAGGAAAATAAATGACACCATGAAAAGTGCCAATGTCAGAATTATTGGAATCCCAGGGGGGTAGAGAGAAAGACAGAAGACTAGAAGATATAGCTGACCAAATTCTGAATGAAAATTTCCCCAATCTGGGGATTGGAACAAGGATTCGTGTGGTAGAGGCAGAAGTGACACCTGCCAAGATCAACGAGTCTAGAAAATCAGTGAGACACATCATGGTCAAATTTGCAAAATATAATTATATTTTTTATTTTTCCCAACTATGTTTATATTATTTTTTCAGTGTTACAAGATTGATTGTTCATGCACCACACCCAGTGCTCCATGCAATACGTGCCCTCCTTAATACCCACCACCAGGCTCACCCAACCCCCCACCCCCTCTCCTCTAAAACCCTCAGTTTGTTGCTCAGAGCCCACGGGCTCTCATGGTTCATGTCCCCCTCTGATGTCCCCCCATTCCACCTTCCCTTCCTTCTCATTATGCCCTCCATGTTTTTCTTTGTGCACAACATGTAAGTGAGACCATAAGATAATTGGCTCTCTTTGCTTGACTTATAATTTTAGACAAGAGGTTCTGAGGGCAGCTTGGGAGAAGAGTTCCCTTACATATGGAGGAAGACCCATCAGAATAACGTCAGGCCTGTCCACAGAAAACTGGCAAGCCAGAAAGGGATGGCAAGACATATTCAGGGCACTAAACGAGAAGAACATGCAGCCAAGAATACTTTATCCAGCAAGGCTGACATTCAAAATGGACAGAGAGATAAAGAGCTTCCAAGACAGGCAAGGATTAAAAGAGTATGTGACCAACAAACAGGAACTCCAGGAAATATTAAAGTAGAGAGAACCCATGAGTGACTTAGAACAGAAATTCACAATCAATAGAAGCAAGGACTGCTCAGGCATCATGATGCCAATAAACACTTATCTTTCAATAATCACTCTCAACGTAAACGGACTAAACGCTCCCATAAAACAGCACATGGTTGCAGAATGGATAAAATGGCAGGACCCATCCATATGCTGTCTATAAGAGACAACATTGGAACCATAAGATACATCCAGACCTCAAGGGCCTCAAAAGAAAGGTGGGGCCTCAAAAGAAAGGTGGGGTAGCAATTGTCCTATCAGATAAATTAGATTTTCAGCTAAAGACTGTAGTCGGAGACACAGAAGGACATTACATCATTCTGAAAGAGTCTATCCTCCAAGAAGGTCTAACAATTGTACACATTTATGCCCCCAACATAGGAGCAGCCAACTACATTAACTAACTGTTATTCAAAATAAAGAGTCACATTGATAGGAATACAATCATTGTAGGAGATCTTAATACACCACGCTCAGTAACAGACAGATCATCTAAACAGAAAATCAATAAAGAAACAAGAGCTTTGAATGACACATTGGACCAGATGGACCTCATAGATATATACAGAACATTCCACCCTAAAAAAAGAGAATACTCATTGTTCTCGAGTGCACAGGGAACTTTCTTCAGAATAGACCACATACTGGGGCACATATTAGAACTCAACCAATACCAAAAGATTGAGATGATTCCCTGCATTTTCTCAGACCACAATGCTCTGAAACGGGAACTCAAACACAAGAAGAAGTTTGGAAGGATTTCAAACACTTGGAGGCTAAAGACCAAAATGCTCAAGAATGATGGGATCAAGCAAGAAATCAAAGATGAGCATAAAAAATTCAAGGAGACCAATGATAATGAAGACACATCAATGCAAAACCTATGGGACACAGCAAAGCACTCCAGAGGGGAAAATACATAGCCATCAAGCTTCACTCAAAAAATTGAAAAATCTTGAACACACCAGCTCTCCTTACACCTCAAAGAACTGGAAAATCAACAGCAAAGGAAGCCAACCCCATGCACAAGAAGGTAAATAATCAAGACCAGAGCAGAGATCAATAAGTTAGAAACTACAGAAACAGTAGAACCCATCAACGAATCCAGAAGTTGGTTCTTTGAAAGAATCAATATGATTGATAAGCCACTGACAAACTCATCCAAAAGAAAAGGGAGAGGACCCAAATTAACAAAATTATGAATGAAAGGGTAGAGTTCATGACTAACCCAAAGGAAATAGAAACAATCATAAGAAATTATTATCAACAACTATATGCCAATAAGATAAACAACCTAGAAGAAATAGATGCATTCCTGGAAACCCATAACCTTCCAACACTGAAACAGGAAGAAATTGAAAACCTGAATAGACCACTATCTAGTAATGAGACTGAAGCAGTGATCAAAAACCCCCAAAAAACAAAAGTGAAGGACCTGACGGATTCCCTGGGGATTTCTACCAAACTTTCAATGAAGAAATAATACCTATTCTGAAGGAAAACTTCCAGACTCTTTCTATGAAGCCAGCATTACCCTAATCCCCAAACCAGGCAAAGACCCTACCAAAAAGGAGAATGTCAGAACAATACCCCTGATGAATAAGGATCCCAAGATGCTCAACAAAATCCTACCTAATAGGATCCAACAGCACATCAAAAAGGTTATTCATCACCACCAAGTGGGATTTATCCCTGGGATGCAAGGGAAGTCCAACATTCACAAATCAATCAATGTCATAGAACAGATCAATAATTGAAGAGAGAAGAAACACATGGTCCTCTCAATTGATGCATAAAAAGCATTTGACAAAATTCAGCATCTGTTCCTGATTAAAACTCTTCAACGTATAGGGATAGAAGGAACATTCCTCAATATCATCAAGTCTAACGATGAAAAGCTCACAGCAATATCATTCTCAATGGGGAAAAGCTGACAGCCTTCCCTTTCAGATCAGGAACACAACAAGGATGCCCACTCACTCCACTCTTGTTCAACATAGTGCTAGAAGTCCTAGGGACAGCAATTAGACAACAAAAAGAAATAAAATGTATTCAAATTGGCACTAAAGTAGTCAAACTCTCTCTCTTCACAGACGACATGTTACTTTTTATGGAAAACCCAAAAGACTCCACCCCTAAACTACTAGAACTCATACAGCAATTCAGCAATGTGGCAGGATACAAAATCAATGCACAGAAATCAGTGGCTTTCCTATACAATAACAATGAAACTGTGAAAAGAGAAATTAGGGAATCTATTCCATTTACGATAGCACCAAAAACCATAAGATAGCAGGGAATAAACCTAACCAAAGAGATGAAGGATCTGTACTCAAAGAACTACAAAACACTCTTGAAAGAAATTGAAGAAGACACAAAAAGGTGGAAAAGCATTCCATGTTCCTGGATCAGAAGAATAAACATTGTTAAAATGTCTATACTGCCCAGAGCAATCTATACTTTCAACGCCATCCCGATCAAAATTCCACTGGATTTCTTCAAAAGCCTGGAACAAACAATCCTAAAATTTATATGGAACCAGAAAAGATCCTGAATCGCTAAGCAAATGTTGAAAAAGAAAAACCAAG
>JAQQSY010005328.1:0-11735 GCA_028646535.1 Procyon lotor | reverse complement strand
TTTTTTTTTTTAAAGATTTTATTTATTCGGTTGAGAGAGAGAGACAGAGAGAGCACAAGCAGGGAGAGAGCCAGAGGGTGAGGGAGAAGCAGACTCCCTGCTGAGCTGGGAGCCAGACATGGGGCTTGATCCCAGGACCTGGGAATCACGACCTGAGCTGAAGGCAGAGGCTTAACCATCTGAGCCACACAGGTGCCCCTAGTAACAGTTAAAGGAGCATCAAGACACACTTCCAAAAGTACCAGCAATTAAGACTCACTTCAACATACGGCAAGCCTAAAGATGACCAAGTCATGATGTGCTCCACAATCTACAGATTTTATTCTTCCATGTCAAAAATGAGATATATTTTCACCTGTATTTAAAACAAAGGGATACATACCTTGGGGGATAAGCACCTCCTCTCATGTTGTAGTTGTAGGTGGACTGCATCCGAGAATAAGGGTCAACAGGCTTATACATTGGTTTTTTTCCCAGTTTCATGCACAGTGCATTTAGCTCTACAGTAGGAGTTATGCTTTCTGCAACACAGAATCAACACAGAGAACTGGTTCTTTTCTGACATTAGAAGGACAGTCACTAAAATCAGAAAGAATAGCATGCTTTCTACCAACTGGATGCATAATGCATTTCATGAAAGGATCTAAGTACTTCACTGCTAGGCATCAGGTCAGGAAATCCAAAAATCTCCTGTGATTTCTAGATATTAATACACAGTCAAAAGCACAAAATACACCATAAGAGCTACTAAAGGGGCAATAACTAGCACAAGATGTTATCAGTGAAAGCCACTCATTCTGGTTATTAGAAATCAGTTCTAGTACGCATCAAATCCATGATTAAAAAAATCCCTTGTGACTGTCCAAATCATTTTACTGTTTGGGAATCCTAAGCCAATATAACTCTGATTGTACTGACTTGCTGGGTCATTGGCTTACACTTAGAAGTATGTTTATGCACACTATTTCATAGAATGATGCACTTATTAAGTACTAACTAGATGCAAAGCACTGTGCTAAGGGATACAATTCTTGCCCCAGAGGATTCAAATAACAAACTCTCAAAAACTACTACACAACAGGATGTGTGCTATAAGGAAAGGTGTGGAATCACTGAAGAGGAGATAAGTAAATTGTATCTGAAGACAGACGAGGGTCGCAAAATATTCAGAGATTTCCAATCTCGATATTACATTGGGATTTGACCTGTGAGAATACTTATGAGGAAAATGAGTTCTTTTTCCATATAAACAAGAGCAAGTAGAAGTTATCTCAGAATTATCAACTGTAAAAATACACACTGTTCATTTTCTAATTTTTTTCTCTCAGTTCATCCAGTTCATAAGCCATAAAAAACATGTAAAAGGAAAACCAGGCGGGAAAGAGTAGTGTCAGTGCACAATCACATTTGAAAACAACACTTTCACATTAAACACAGAACAACACTAGCAATGGCAAAGTTCAACTTAAATGCACACAAAAATCCACTTTAAAATGCCTCTTTAGGATGTATGTAGAGGAAAATAAAAAATGACTTGATTCTGTACTATAACTGGTCCAACTAAATTTAGTACATGAATCAAATCTAGAAGAGTATCTTTGGGTTTGCAAAATCAGAGGGTCACAGAAGTAACCAGCTTCTCTCTTCCTAACATAAGAATTTTATTTTTTATAGATTCATACAGTTGCATTTTAATATAACCTGAATCCTCTTAAGAGCAGTTCAGACCCAGAAAATTTACCTGCAGTAGAGAACGAATCTGAAACACCACAAAGAAATTAAAAGCAACAAGAAAGTTGTGGCCAAGATCCCTCGGATTTGTTCCTGTGCACAAAGGGACCGGGACAGCTTGGTGTGCCTGACGGTAAGGAGGCTACAATGCAGCCCTCACTCCCACCCACCGTGCAGGTCAGTGGTGCCCAAGCGTTGACCAGACGTTCTTCTCTATCAGTCCTCTCCCAGCTTGGGTCCCTTGTTTGAAGAGATACTATCTATTAACAGTACTTAAGTGATAAATATTTAAGTTACTTTCTCATTCTGTTTAATGATCAGGAGACATATAACTGACAATCAGGGCTTCTGATCAACACTTATAATTAGTATTTCCACACTGGGCTGAAGTGATTCCAGCTAAGGCCTACATTCTTGCCAATCTGTACAACCTTACTGAGGAACAAGAGGTATTTTTGCTAAGCTTTTCTGAAACCTTGGAAATTGTTTGGAGACACCCCCCATCTCTCAGGACCTTCTTTCCAGATCCTCAGGGGTCACGGGACCAGAGACTGGGAACCAATGCTTTAGATTTAGAGTATGGTTAAGGATTCTGAAAAGGGAAGCGTTTGCCACTGGTAGTGTAGAAACTGTGCTTTCAAAGTCAACAAGTTAGTTAAGAAAGAATTCATATACATACTGAACGGGTACCTCTAAACACACTTTTGAAAGGAACCTGTCTTGGCCCACACATAATACCTGGATTCCTTCCTTCGCTACGAAAAGGGCGAACTATAGGTTTAGGAAATTTTGTTCCTTCCAAAGCTTTGGCAGCAGCTGTGTGCTGGGCTTTTTTAATACTAGTTCCTTCAGCTTCCCAGTGCTGATCTCCAAGTGTTAGCTGTACTGTAAACACCTACAAATGAAAATTGTGAGCTCTCAATTCATGGTACCTGATGTTGACTACAGTATGTCACTTGGACCTTGAACATTTCTTATGGTCATGGTTTAAAAGGCCTCATCATTATCTTGGCGATTTATCCCTTCACCCCCATTTTTTGTTGTTTTTATAAATACCAAAAGATATATATAATCACTGACCAGCATTGAATAGCATTCTATGACAAAACTATGCTTTGAAAAATGGGGGTAAGCACAGAGATTAAGGAATGTTTTCCTACATATTAAATATTAGACATTGATTATTTGGAAGTCATCTAGATAGAAACTGTTTTCTAACTACTTCTCACAGAAGAATTAGAGCAAACTTGATTTAGACACATAGAGTATCTCATATAAATTTAGACGTTTGTTTTGATGTTCTCATGCATTTGTGGTCTCTTGTCTGAAAACACAATCCCAGAAAGACAAAAACTGGAATAAATTTGGGTAGGTCAGCCAGGCTCTAAAATGCTGCCTTCTACTTTCCTAGACTTTATTATTCAGACAATACTTCCACCTTCAGAAGAAAATCTGATCCACAGCAAGCAAAGATCTAGAAACGTTTCTGAACTCAAGGAGGCATCCAATACAGCGAATTCTGTCCTCAACAAATGCTGAAATGGCAAGCCTCTTTATCCCTTTTTAGGTATAAAGTTAACCCAAATACACACTCCATTCTTAAAATTAGGTTATGTTAATCCTATCAGAACTGAATTAATACTCCATCAAAAAATATGACCCATCACACCACAGTGGTTCTCTAACTCTGCGGCTCATCGAGGAAGTGTGGTAAAACACAGGCCCAGGGATTTTGACTGAGGCACAAGAGGGCAGACCGAAGCAAGTGTATCTTTAGTAAGCTCCCCTAGTGATTCTGACGCACCGTGAAGTTTGAGACTCACTACTTTGGAATTTAGCAAAACCAACTGGAGCTTTTATTTTTCTGCTTTTCTTTATCACTGGCTATCACTCTGTTGCATCTACAAATAATCTACATAAGAAACGCTGATGTGAATACACCCACGCCATCTGAAAACGGCCAGATCATTGAAATTTGGTGCCTAAAGGGACGGGTGCAACTTGCCTTCACAGCCGATTTTTCTTGTAGGTCTTAACTTCAGGATTCCCTCAGTACACAGCTTCCACTAAAGGGGAAAAATTAAAAAATCCTCACCCCGCTGGAACCATTAGGGGGTCCCCTGAATTAATGCTGCAGTTCACAAGGTTACTCAGTTAGCACCGAGAGCACGTACTCAAACCCGAGCCTGGCCTGAGCAGCCAAAGAGCAGGCGCCCGCAGCGCTGAGCAATCCCTGGGGCAGTTCATGATCCTTTCATGGAAAGACACTGAAGGGGAAAAAGCTAAAAAAAACAAAGTTAATTTTATCAACAGTCTTGCTTTTCTCCAGCACTTATCCCATCCGCACTGTTGCCGCTCTGCTGCCTCTCACGTGGAGGATTGGTAGCGAGGTTACAATCTAGGTTTTGATAGAATTAAAATGATATCACACCACTGACTTTTTAAAGAGTTTAATAGTCACCTAGGAGGGAATAACTTTTCCTCTTTGAATAACTTGAAGGTAAAAAAAGGCAGGGGCAGTTACAGATTGAACACACAGCCAAATTACCTATAGTACCACTGAAGTTTAAATGAAAAAGTACACACTTCAAAAAATACCAAAAACAAACAAAAAAACAAGCAAACAAAAAAATACCAAAAACAGTTAATAAAGGGAATCCCAAAGTTAAGGTCTGCAAAAAAAATCCTGTAGCAGAAACAGAAGTTATAGAAAATCACTAATTGCCTTCCAAAAGTAAAGAAACATTTCAACTATGACCATGCTTGAGAATGTTAAAACTAGCTTCACATGAGTAAAAATTCTGTGTCTCTTAAAATGCATAATAATAATAACTACCGTTTCTGAAGCACTTACTAACTGCCAGGCACTGTGCTCCACACTTTAACATATCGTCTCTCATTTAATACTCATAGCAGGCCTATTTGGGTAGGTATTTATCCTCATTTTACAGACGAGGAGACTGAAGTCCCCCAAAAAAGCAGTAGCTTGCCCAAGGCGGCACAGCTAGAAGAAGCTGAGATTTAAACCCAGATCTATCTCACACCAAAGGGGACTCACCTAACCACACTTTGGTGACTATTTAGGACTGCAGCTGTGTTACTTTTAGTCACATGAAATGGGAAACTTGATTCAAGGCTTGAGGTTTGCATGTCAAGAAAAATGAAGTATAAAGAGACCAATAACTCATCCTTAATTACATTATCTTTACTGCAAAGCTAGGATCAGAAATAGGGGATCCAATTCCTTCTCTCTGATACCATACCCTCTCACACTGCAGCTCCAAAGATAAAGCCAGATATATACACATTTGAGTTCCAAGATTTACATTAGCACAGATATCAAATAAGCTTCAAAGACTGAGCTCCTGAATAACAAGTAGTAAAAATTTAAATTACAGTCAGTCTTCCATTCTCTAAGGTATGGGGAAAGACAAGGATAAGTGAAATCAGAGACAACCCAGAGGACTCACTCTGAGACTAATTTCTACCCCTCATCTTCAAACCTTTTACCTGGATTGCTAACAAGTGGCAAAATGGATTTCCTGTTCCTCTCCTCTCCCTGCCCAGTCTAAGGTGCACGTGCAAACAAGCAGGAAAGGAGTCAGAGGCAGGCTGCAGCCAGGAGGCCCAGAGCCTGGAAAACTCACAGGAAATCCTTCACAGGTGCTTGGGGATTGTGTCTCTTCAGAGTCCTAAACACGATCACACACTAATTGGAATTTTAAAAGCCATACATCCCAAAAAGAAGCATGTCTTTGACCCATTCTGCAAGGATGAAGAGAAGTGACTTGCCAAAAATCTATACTTCCGCATCTCTTGAAGATAGCCTCAGTGGTTGGAAAGTACATATTCTGAATCACAGCACCACTTGGAGCAACATAAAAAGACAGAAAACATTCCTGGTGGGTTATAAATGCACAAGCAGTATGGACAATATTTACCTTACAGTGAGCTGGACCTTGCTCACGCAAAAGCTTATACTCAGGCTGAATCTTGTTGAAACGGGCTAACTCATTCACAAGACACATTGGGGTTTTCTCTTTGGGGTGTGCCATGCTAGAAGGAACTGAAAAATAACGTCAGAGCAATAAAGTCAACTAGCAGTATACAGTACTGCTGCTCTCCCGGGGATATGAAAAAAAGAGGGAACACAGAAGGTCTAAGGAGTCAGAGCAGCAGCAACGCTCAGCTGCAAACCACGTGGGGGCACCTCCCTGAAGACACAGCTGGGGTCTACTCTGAACCGGCCCAAGCCAGGGACCCCAGGAGAGTCTGTCTTCCAAAGAGAGAGAATCGAGGTCAGGGGGATAACCAAACCATGGCAGCAAGCAAGATTTGAAATCAGATGAAGCACTGTTATTATAACCAACCACGGGAATAACACGGAGGTCTTGTGAGCACAGACACACTGGTTACCACAACAGCCGTCAGCCAGAACTCAACGTGCCAATGCCATTTCCCAAACAGCTACTGTCGTGTTCCACACGGCTACCTTCTCGTTCCTGGGGCATCCCCTAGTCTTATCTCCAGAGGCTGCCATCCTCAGACCTTATCTATCTACTTCTGAGAATTGTACAATAAAATGGCCTTGGCAGGAAGGAGTTTTACAAAGTCAATAGGATGTGGATATAAGAACACATTAGAAGAAAAAGCAGTAAATCCCAGAGGCCTGAAACAGTCTGTGACATTTCCTTTGAAGATGGTCTCCAATGGCAAATTTGGGGAAAACTGAAGCTGTTGGGTATTACGACAAGTCAAGATGGCTCTCCGGTGAGCCAGCCCAAGGAAGCCTAGAGGTAGGGTGACAGATGCCATGCGGCTGAGGGGGGAGAGCCAACACTCTAAGAACAGATTCATAAAGGAAATGAGAAATGAAGGAGGAAATGCAAGGGAAATTGTCAGGCACAAGGGGCTGAAAGAATTTGTTAGAAGGTGACTCTGCTATGGAGACACCCATGCTGGCACCCCATTTAATTGGTTTTGCCATTCTGGGGGAAGGGTTGGGAAGCTGAACGTTGTTTTCAGGATTACTTATTTTTCAGGTGTTTCAAGTCTTTTCTCATCAATGAGCACATTTATTTATAACTTAATTTTTTTAGGTAATCTCTACACCCAATGTAGGGCTTGAACTTACAACCCCGAGATCAAGGGTCGCATGTTCAGACTGAGCTAGCCACATGGCCCATCAATAAGCACATTTAGTTCATCTTTATTTTCCTCATAGTCAGATTTAAATGCTTCTGAACTTATTTCTTCAAAAATCTCTGCTACTTTGTTCAATTTCTAATTGGTCCTCACTGTGATTTCTGAACTACCTCTGGAATCTCAACTTAATCTTACTTGTTCAAAACAAAAATTAACAAATGCCAACTCATTCTCTTGCTTTCCAGTAAATCTGGCTGTTCCCTTGCTTGGGATATAATCTTATAGACATTTAAAACAAGGGTTTACACATAACAAGAATTCTTTGTCAGTTCTGGGAAAAAACTTTAAAAGCAGAATTTTCCCATACAACAATACAAATCCAAAGCGGTATTTACTGTTCAATCCTTTCTGCTGGCCACCACTTTATAATAAGCTAGGTTCTATAGTTCAGTTTTCAGTTCCCTTTCTTACACTTTGAAATGGTCTGTCAACTCAGGCCTCCGACAACCAGTATACAACCAAGCATTTTACATCTGGAATAAAGAAGCGTGGATGTTAATACTTTCTTCTGCTTCTCGAAGGTAATGTGAGAGCTCCCTACATCTCCAATCTACTTATCAGATCAAAAAACAGGGTGAGAAAACATTTGAAAAAGAAGACACTTGGATTCATACGCTTACCTGCAGCTGCACTGGTGGGTGTAAGAGATGCAGAGGGCAAAGCAGAGTTTTGAATAGGTCTACCTGCATTTTCAGAGGGCAGAGAGCTAGTAGTAGAAGGAATACTCATCAAAGGCTGGGAGAGAAGAGACTGGTTCTTGTTCAGTATTTGGCTCCCTGAGAGAGCAGCAGATGGGTTCTGAACTTGCACTTGAACTTGAGACATGGTCACTTTCAACAAAAGTGAACAACTGCAGGTAAACAGCTTTCAGTGCAGGTTAATTCAGTGCTATGAAGTCTAAAGTTCTACCTAAAAGTTGTAAGGGAAAGAAAATAAAAAGGTAAATTATAGAGGAGATATGTAATTGCCAGTACTCAGTCAAAATTGGTGTCACCTACTCAAGAATGAAAAGTCCCATTGAGCTTGTAGCTCTGCTGCTATATTAGAAGTGGGTATCCTCTCGGTACACAGTGAAGTTCCTGGCCTTGTGACTTTCTGACACTGCTTTTAAAGGACTTGCAACACCCGTCTGCTCTGCATGTTTATTTTATAAAGAGCATCAGTAGGGTTTAATGATATTCATGGTTGAATATTAAAAATTACAAACTACAGCCTATATTCAAAATGGCCAATTAAAAAGATAGGAAGAGGCTTTTCCATACTATATGGGATACAGTAAAGCTATCTGGCCTCAAAATTATCAGAAGCTGAAAGCACACTGGGTTCCCGAGACCATTAGTGGGCAAATGTCACACTGCTTCCACCAAAGGGCCATGTGCTCAGACTGGCACCCTTACAGTTCTCCTTTAAGCTGACTGAAGAAAGACAGGACTTTCTCACTTTTGCTGTTTCTTTTTCCTTATGATGGTAAAAGATCTTTTTCCTATGAGGTTTGTTGAGATGCTCTCATTTAGTTACAGGCCCCAAACAAAACTTGCATCTACATCAATATGCAGGATCCTGAGAAATTATTTGAATAGTAAAGAACACTCTATAGTGTTTGTATGATTAAAAGTAAAAGTCGAGAAGATGAAGAAGAGAGGAACAGATTTCAGACTGGTAATTTCATTGCTGTGGCTGGGGAGCAGAGGAGACGGATTACTTCATCTCCTAAGTTCCAAAGGCATCATTTCTAAATACATTTAAATTTCTTCATAAGTCAAAAATAAGGACAGTTTCACTTACATTCAGAGTCATCCTTCAAAAAGCTGAAAATGTTTAAGCCAGTCAAAAGTACCCTCAAAATAACCAAGAGCAACAAAGAGTAGAGAAAGGCAACCAAAACGGAAACCGGCAAACAAATCAGAAATTCTATGACAGAGTAACTCTGACTTAATTTTTGAAAAAGTCTCAAAATAATTTTTAATTAAAGCTGGACCTTTAGAAAGAGATGAACAACCAGAGCAGTTCAGTTGCTTGAGGAGTTTTCTCTTGCTGAGAGCAAGAAGAACTGCAAAACTAAGAACGACAACCCCAACACTTCAGCTCAAACATGACTTTGGCTAAAGAGACAGAAACATCACTTTATTCACCAAAATCCCTCATACTGCAGTTCTTCCTTGTTTACTTTTGGAGTCAAAACAAAGGAACAGAGGAGATCCACTAAAGACTAGATAATTGCCCTGGTAGACAAGTTGCCAACATAAAGAAACAACTCCAGAACCATCCAGAAATCAGCTAGGACCCTGTTTCATTGTTTTGACTTCCTTCAGCTGCCAAAATAGAAATATTTCTCTCTCAATGCACCCCAAACCCCTGCACTCCCTCTCCCCCTCTCTTTCTAAACTGTCTTGAGGGCATTTTTCTACCAAAAAAAAAAAAAAAATCATTTAGAGTGTACTCACAACTTCACATCATCAACCACTAGCCACAAGTCAAAAAAAATAAGCCAAAAATAAAGTGTCTGCCCCAGAGCTTACCTGCATCCCAGAAGCAGCAACCCAATCCTGCCCCGGGTTGCTCTGAGAGTATGAGACTGAATGAATGAACTAAATTTAGAAACAGTGGGGCCCAAAGAGATCTTTTTTGGCTAATGCTGCCTACAGCAGGCCCACAGCCAGCATCTCCAGTCACAGACATAAATACACAGATTTTCTAGAAGCTGAAAAGGGTACAAATGGCCTTTAATTAAGACTGCCCCCAAAATGTTACCTCAAGTTCACCTGGAGTTATGTCTGTATAACAACTGGTTGAAACACGCAGTTCAAAACAGCAAATAAAAATTGTCTAAAACCCTAATTAGGCTGTACAAGTCTACAAATTTCTAATGCTCACCATGGCCAACACCAAAATTCAACAAACAGTACCCATTAGCACATGAATGCTCCTATGTGTCTTTAAGCCTGAAAAGAGAATCTAATGCAGTGGTTCTAAAGAGGGGACAAATTCAGTTCTTCAAAGACTGTGCTGGATACATTATTTGGCTGTTGCCAACTGGAGGATGGGAGGAAGGAGTTACTGTTACCTAGTGGACAGAGGAGCCTCGGATGTTGTCTCCAGGACACATACACTAACCCACAATGGAAAATCTCATAAAATAAGGAGCTTATATTCTTAGAAAAAGAAAATCCCCTTTTTATTTCAAAAGGCTCTAAAAAACTGGGTCTAATATTTTACCCAAATAGACACTCCTCTCCCAAAGAGAAGCCAGGCAGTTAACAGAGATAGGGTAAAATATATTAACTACCCACATAACTTGAACAACAAATAGAGCTTTTCACTACTGCTATTTACAGAGTGCAGAGCAGCATTCGGGGGACTTGGGGATTCTGGAGAACTTACTTCTGTGCCAATTTAGCACCTGTTGCTAAACAGTCCTGAAGATTAAATCCTTACATGAAAACGTGTCTTTCCCGTTGAGGCTATCCTCAAGGATTGCTTGCCACCAGATAAGTTAGGGACTCCAAAGAGATTAAAATGGTTTGTCAGTCTTCTTATAAGTGAACAATATTTTTACGCACAGTAAAATTAGGTGGGAAACTGAAAACACAAAGACTTCGGCTTTCCTTAGCAGAAGCACCTTTAACTGGTGAGCTTGTGTTGTGCCACTATTTCCCTGCCTCCGGCACAGATGAGAGGGCATTTGGTTTCTCTTATCTCAAGAGCTTTAGACACCAACTCAGGAAAACATGTTCATCTTATTCTCAAATCCTTATATTTATGTAGTATATATAAGCACTAGAACACAAAGAGAGGTGATAGGATAGAGTTTCAAATCCCCCTCCCTTTTTTTTTAGAGACTCCTAATTCCAAGTCCCAAGTTTGGCTTGGTGACACAAAAATCTTCTCATAAAAATAGTCTCACCTTGGCTGGCAGCTTCTGTTTCACAAGTGTCACGTACTTTTTTTTTTTTTTTTTAAGATTTTATTTGTCAGAGTGAGAGAGAGAGAGAGCACAAGCAGAGGGAACAAGAGGCAGAGGGAAAAGCAGGTTCCCCGCTGAGCAAGGAACCCGATGTGGGGACTTGATCCCAGAACCCTGGGATCCTGACCTGAGCCGCAGGCAGATGCTTAACCAACTGAGCCATCCAGGCGTCCTCGTCATGTACTTTTTAATGGGTTGTAGGAAGGGGATACGGACACATGAATTCTACAAAAGCACTTTTTTTAAGGTATTTTCCATTCCCAGCATGGAGCCCAATGTGGGACTCAAACTCATGACCCTGAGATCAAGACCTGAGCTGAGACTGAGCCAAGCGCTTAGCCAAATGAGCCACCCAGGCGCCCCTAAGCATTTTTCAAAGTTACACATAATGTGTTAAAAAATGATCAGGCACAGGGGTGTCTGGGTGGCTTGGTTGACTAAGCATCCAACTCTTGATTTCGCTTCAGGTAGTAATCTCAGGATCATGAGATCAAACCCTACATGGGCTCTGGATGGGGCATGAAGCCCGCTTGGGATTCTTTCTCCCTCTCCCCACTCTCGCGCAGGCTCACTGTCTCACTGTCTCTCTCTCGCTCCAGAAAAGAAAAAAAAGTGATGAGACACAAATGCAAATCCCTCACTCAGCGGTGATCTACCAAGACTAGGCCATATTGAGTGTACCATCTGAGTGATCTGTTTAATAAACAAAAAGGCAGATTCTTCTAGAAATAGTTTACAGAACTATCTGCAAGAGTGCTTAGTCTTAATCACTTTCAATTAAAAGATTGTTAAATCATTGTAATATGAAACAACCACTTTAGCAATTACGGAAAAA
>JAQQSY010005327.1:0-11735 GCA_028646535.1 Procyon lotor | reverse complement strand
AAAAAAAAAAAAAAAAAAAAAGGTGGGTGATAATTGGATTTATAAGTGTTTAGTGTCCTTATCTGAAGATATGCAGAGATACTGGTAAACTTGAGTTTGGGAAGTTCTCATTTTCAGTTTCTGGGGAACCAACAGAAGGAGAAAGGCAGAAAATAAAATTTCTAAGCTAGTGGAAACAAAATGAAAAAAATCAATCTAAAGAAAGGAAAGCTGAAATAACCTAGGAAAGGCAGCCTTCATTAAAAAATAAAAAGAGTAGAAGTAAGTCGAAATAGAAGTAGACATAATAGATGAGGGCAGATAAATGTTGATGAAATGTTTCAGACAAAGATTGTAGGACATGCGGAAAAATTTTTTTTTTTACGAAGTAGAAACCTCTAGCCAAGTGGTTCCTACAGTATGATTCCCTGGACCAGCATCATTGGCATCACCTGGGAAGTTATTAGAAGAAATAGAGATCCTTTCTTTTTTTTTAAAGATTTTATTTATTTGACAGAGAAATCACAAGTAGGCAGAGGCAGGCAGAGAAAGAGAGGAGGAAGCAGGCTCCCCGCTGAGCAGAGAGTTCGATGTGGGGCTCAATCCCAGGACCCTGAGATCATGACCTGAGCCGAAGGCAGAGGCTCCAATCCACTGAGCCACTCAGGCGCCCCGAAATAGAGATTCTTAAACCCACTGCGGAACTACTGAACCGGAATGTACCGTGATGGAACCCAAAGACCTGTGCTTGAACAAGCCTTCCAGATGATGCATGCTGAAGTTTGAGAACCACTGCTCTAGCTATATGTTCTGTGTGAAAGACCTGTGTAAAACATGAATAGAGCATATGAAAGGAAGGTAGTAAACATACCAGTTCAAATTGTGTTCTGTGGAGAGGTTGCAAAAGAACAATTTAATGCAGATTTCAGGGCTCTCCCTTACAACCAATTATCAGTCTTTAGCCCTAAGAATTGTCCTCTTAGTGTTTAATATGTAGCTCGAGGTGTTAGAGCCACTGTTCTCAAGTGAAGGAGAAAATATTTTAATTCCTGGGGTGAATAAGGGTCTGGAGATAAATGAGAAAAAGAAAACGGTCCAGAATATAGTGTGGAGCAGGTTGACTACATGAAGTGGCTAGTGGACGGTTACAGGTAGTATAGCATGTAAAATAGTTTAATGAAAGGTGATAGCTAATGTTCCATGTGAGTTTTCCATGGCTACAAGGAAACCCCCAAATTTATGATTCTAAATCCTAAATGAAATTAGCTGCATACAAATGTGCATTCTGGGTGCTTTTGTTATGTTTGTTTCTTGAGTGTTGATGAGAATGAATTTCACATGTTAGGTGCGCACACACTCATGTGTGCTTGTGTGTATTGTGTATAAGTGGTGGTGGGGGGAAGTATTTAGGTTAATGGGTGCTAAATAGGATAATTTCATTAATTTTTTTCTTAGTTTTCATTTTCTTGATTATTTTTTAATTGACATATGTGTTATTTCAGGGGTACAGTTCTATGATTCATCAGTCTTACACAATTCACAGCACTCGCTATAGCACATACCCTCATAATGTCCATCACCCAACCACCCATCCCTCCCATCCCCCTAGGATGATGATTTCAACTTACTCTGGCAGATGAGAGCTCAGAGGAAAGATACTAAGAATGCATGCATTCCTGGACTCCTCAGATGTCCTCAGGGAAGACTTTGATATTCCCTTGAAGATAGACTGGAAACATGAGCAAACCTTACTAGCTCTAAGGGTTAGGGACACTCCAGATGACATAGGACTTCACAATTCATGCACTAACCCTGGGAACACACAGCAGGTGTTCAATTATGCTTGTTGACTGCCTTCCCCAAGTCTTGATCTTCATTTCTGAAAAGGAAATGAGACTTTAGGTCTAGGGGTGTGAATCCTCTGGCAGCAGGGAGAATGATGTTCGCTTTCTATGGGTAACCAAGTTTGAGAACCTGGTCATACCCTTAGAATGAATACTTGCTCTCCTATTGCCAGGGTGGTATTTCATGAAACTATCTCAGAACCAACTCAGTCTTTACTGCTATCTATCTTTAAGTTACTCAAGGATTCAAGCACAAAGCGAGACTTATACTTCGTCCTAAATCTGTCAGTGTCAAGTGTTAAGCAATACAAAGTACCAGATAAACAACTGAGAGTAATAACTTGGATTTAAGGTGCTGTTGGAAAAAGTTACGATGTAGTCAGGACGTGTTCAGCCCATTCACTGAGTAACCCTGCGCGCCCCCCCCCCCCACCCAACCGCCCTGTGTGAAAAGAAAATGAAGTCAGTTTTTTTCCTTCCTGCCTGGGATCTGTCTCGCAACTGAAATATGCAAGTAAGATAGAATTTGAATTTCATATTTCAGATTTCCTACTTGAAGGATTTCAAACCCTTGGCAAAAGCTATATATTAAGTGGTTTCATAGGGGAGGAAAATACAAATTATAGAAGTACCAGCTGTGGTTTAATATTTAGGGTGAACTTCTATCCAACGTTGACCTTTAGAGTAGAGCATATTTTACTGAGAATCCATCCAGACCCAGAAGTTCTACTTCATTATAGCCCCAAACTTGAATAAATAATAATCTGGAAAATTCAGGAGAAATGAAGAGATGCACTTATTTTAGTTTAGTTAGATGTTATCTGAGGTCTTCCAGATCTTAATGTGGGGGGAAAAAAGTGCAACCTGCAATTTCATATTCTCAGCCATTCCAGATCTTGTGAAATCTCCAAGTTCATCCCATGATTTCTAGGAGTACTAAAAAGATTACTTTGGTTTCTGAGCTTCTGTTTTCATCTTCATTTATAATTCATTCCATGTTGACTCCAAAATAGAGTCTCTTGATTTCCACAAGACACTATAATAAAAAAGAAAACCATACAAAATTCTCATGCAGAGCATGTAAGTAGTTTTACTAATGTTGTGGGATCCTTGGAGAGGTTACATTTCACACTGTGCATCACGAAAACTCTGGATTGTGAACATAACCTTTATTGGCTTTTCTCTCTTCCTGTCTCACTGCAAACACCACATGCTTCCTGGGATTACCTCTTGAAGAGCCTACTCACTCCCAGATTCTGACAATGGTTCTGCTTTTTGGAGAAATCTAGTTTAAAACAATATCCTGTTTCATAAGTAGGTATTATAGGTCAGGTAGTTGTGAGACAATGAGGTAACTTCTGTGAAATACACGAGCTGTGTCTGGCACTTAGTAAGCCCTCAGTGAAATATTTGGAATTCGTAGAATCCTAAAGTGATTCACTTTCTTCACTTTCCACTCTGTGAACTCCCATTTGTGATTCAAATTTGGAGAAGAGGATGTGATTGGATTAGAGTGTGTCACTAGTCTTGTTGTCAGGGTTATGACCCGTGACTGATAGTCCTATGAGGATGACATGGGGTAGGAACAGATTAAGTGTCACTAGAGAAGGGTCAGTGGGGAAGACAAATGACCTCCCCATTGGAGTTCTAAGCCCTGTTCTATGTTTGAGGAAATGAAGGCTCGGAAAGATTCTGGAATTTGCCAAAGCCAAACAGTCAGCAATGCGAAGCAGACCTTGTATTTAACTCCTTTGATTCTAGATCCAGTATTCACTCTTCTAGTGTTCGTGCCAAATCATAATAGTACTTTTTTTTTTTTACCAACTGCCCCTGTGATCCTGAAAATGTATTTAATGTACCTGTCCCTGAATTACCAGAATTAGTGAAACTGTTATTTGTGCTATTTTGCTTCAAATGAGTTGGAGAGAAAATAAGCTATTGATTTTTTCCAAATCTTTTGCAAACTATTGGTAAAAAATTGTAATGGGTTTTCCAAGTGGACTTCAAAATCTTGACAATCAAACATTATAGTGATACCACTGAAGAATTCCTTTGAGTATGGAAAATCGATGTTAAAAGGTTACTAAAATCTGGGTCAAGGCAGATTGGTCTAGAATCAAGAAGGAAAACTGAATTGTGGGGACAAAGAAAGCTAATACAACCTTATAGTGAGATGTGTTTAAATTCCGGCTGGAGGAAGAAAAATCCGGCATGTAGTGACCATAGTCCACTTTATTATTGTATGGAAAAATGTGGTCTACTTAAGACAAATAGTCCCAGTGAACAATGGGAATTAGACCAGTAGGCCTAGTCATAACCCTCAGGCATAATATGACCATTACGTGCTGTAGAAAAAGACTTTTGGGTCTCTCTAAATCACACCAAACATCCCCATTCTTGAACCACCAGCCAATGGGTTATTTTTGAGATCAAAGGGTAGCATTGGTGATATGTAAAAGGACTTTAGCCTATTCAGGGAACAGGCACTATATATAAATCTAAACATAGCCCCTGAGAAATAATCCAACTTTCAGCCCATAAAAACTTTTTGGATTCCAAGAACAGATGTCACCAGCTGAGGTGAAATTATGGATTTCTAAAGCTTGGTTCAGTGTAGGAAGGTTTTTAAAATAAACTATGGGGCTATGACCCCATTTCACAACCTAGCCACAACAAATTCACCTTATAAATTCCCCCAAACAACTACTAGACCCCTCAGACAAAGTGACCTTTTTTTGTAATCAGATACTATTATTTTTAGGACCTATTATACAGAACAATTTTTTGTGTTTTTGCAATAAAGAAAATTATTTTGACCTTTGTACACCTGTTTGTTTAGAAAGAAAAAAACAAAAAAAGCTACTTCTAGCTATAAACCAGACTTTGGGTGAACTTGTTCTTACTTTGTACTGCGTTGGCAACAAATACTGTTCTGATCCATGTTGATTCTGGGCAGTCACAATTTTTGTGTGTTCAATTAGATTTCACATAATGTATGCATTTCTGATGCAAAGGATAGCTAAATACACGTGCATTCCTTTTGAGACAAAGAAAACTGCAGAAACAGTACAGTAACACCTAAATTGACTCAATTGTAGTCATGGAGACGTTTATGTTTAGATTTGCAGCTAAACAGAAGTCACTCAGGAACTCCATTCCCCCCCCCCAAACTTTTTTAAATTAAAAACTCATGTCTATTAAGTACACTGTGTGATGATATACTAGATCCTTTCCTTTTAACATAGCACAGGAATGTTGGGTAAAAGCATATGGGTTTGAGTTTAATTTATACTTACCTACAATTGTGACTTAGAAGATTTTGAAAGATTTTGTGTGTACAGCTCACATTTACATAGTACTTTGTATGTTCCAGTTACTTTTCTCAGTTCTGTATGGGTATCTAAATGATTGTGTGTGTGTGTGTGTGTGTGTGTGTGTGTAAATACACTTAACCCTTATACCACCCAGGAAAGCCAAGTACTGTTAGTAACATACCCACTGTATAGATAAGGAAATAAGTACTGAGAAACTGAGTAACTTGCCCAAGACCACACTATGGAAGAACCAGGGTGGGAATCTCAGCACTTTGGCCCCAGTGTCTGTGCTCTTAACCACCACACTATATTGCCCTGAAATCAAGTTAGTCCATTCTTGACGATAATTGAGGTACTGTGGCTTATTGGTGTGGGACAGAGTGGGCATAGATTAAACCCTCTTTTCTTCTCTTCTGTAATCAGCTTCATGACCTTGGACAAGTCACTTTGGGCCTGGGATTTTATTTATATATGTATGTATATATATATATATTTTTTTTTTTTCCCATTGAGTTAAAAGGATTAATCTAGGCTTGAGCATCCATTATGGTCACCATTGGCCTCATTTGGCTAATAAGCACCTGAAACAATTGACCTTGAGCTAAGTAGAAGATACCAACGGGTTTCGCGCGCTAGTATGAAAAAAAGAATTTAAAATATCTAGTGTTTTTTATACTGGTTGTGTGTTGAAGTGATCTTCTGGATATATAGAATGAAACTTATTAAAATTAATTTCACCTGTTTTTCCTTTTTTCAGTGTGACTACTAGAAATACTAAAATTCCATATGTAATTTAACTTTGTGATTCATATGTATTTCTGTTGGATTTTGGAGGTTGTACCAAAAGTTGTTGGTCTACAATGCCATTGACAATTCCAAGTGAAATTCTATTAGAGGCGTAGGCAGGGAGATAAAAATTCCAGAAACATCTTTTATATTAATATTTTCTCACTCGCTCAAGAAAATTTTAGAAGGCAAGGGCAGGACATTGACCTAAATGTCATTAAAGTTACTTGTAAATGTTGCTGTTTGTGATTTAGAATAAATTATTTGGTTATGCTTCAAGCCAAGGTGTCATTCTGGTGTCAGGATGTCACAAGTATGCTAGATATTTCGGTAATCCTTCCCATTCTGAGAATCTCCAGTTCCATTCTTAGAGAAACCTAGCCATGCACTGTCTATAAGATGAAAATGGAGAAGTAAAGATGCAAGGATAGAATGCACAACATATTTATACGTTGGAGAATGTCAGGAATACTGTCATTTTTCTCCTTCTCAAAGAGCTGATGATCTTGGGAGGCTGCCAGCAGTGGATTCCCTGAAGGAAAGAACATTCAAGGTGCTGGGATTAAATGGCCCAACCTGGCTAGAGCACAGACTTAGTATTCCAGTTCTGCCACTGTTGTTTGATCGATTTCACAAACAGCTCTGTTTCCACCTGCACTGAGGTGTGGCAAGAGCAGCTGTGCTCTGTTTCCACTGTTAGTGCTTGTTAGAGGTGAGCCACCTCTTGCAGCTGTCTTAGCAAGCCCTGGGGATGATCTGATAGTTGGCTTTTGCCCCTGCATCATACAAATTGGGTGATAGGATCAGCATCGGGTTAAAATTTATACTTTTGAAAAAAAAATTATACTTTTGATAACTTACTACCTTAAAGGTTTTGTGGGGGTGATTTATGGAATGTAGAAAGGTGTCAGAAGTCAGAAGTAGAGGACTAATAAAAAATTTTCAGGATGGTGAATTATTAAATACATTTGGTATACTACAAATGTATCTCAGCTTGAAGACTTACTGAATAAGTAGAAATCAAAGTCGAAGAGGATAAAAACCATTTGAAAATTTTCTTCCTTCCCTTATACTTTCCCTCTCATCTTTCAGATCATAATAAAAAGCCACAGTAAGGTTATTGGATCATCGAAGCGTTCTGCACTCAAGGGATTAATACTGGATATGGTGGTTCTCAAAATGTAGTCCCTGGACTAGCATCATTAGCATCACCTGGGAACTGAGAAATGCATGTTCTTGGGTCTCAACCCGGACTTACTGAAACAAACTCTGGAGGTAAAGCCCAAGAGTTGATATTTTAGCAAACCCTCCAGGGGCTTCTCATCCAAGTTAGAACCTGTGTTGTGTAGACACAGCTGGTACCAGGCTTGATGTCCTTTACCACTAGTGCACGGAGTTGTGCATATCTGTGAGCAGCTAACAGCTCACAGCTGCAACCTCCAAACAAGTGTCTTTGGTTGAACTACCTTGCCCAGACATGGAGCCCCTCCGAGGTATGCCACAGTCCCCACTCTGGAGCCTACGCAACATCTGCCTGATGAGGACATATGAACTCCCAGCCTCTTTCCTTCAAGGCAGGACAGCTGTATGGTGTGGTGTGCTCCAGAGGTCTCCCGGGAGATTGTGCCATAGATCTTAATATATCCTCGCTCACCTCCATGCCGTTGCTAATCCTGCTCTCCCACTTCCTTCCCAGCGTCCTCCCTCTGCATAGCACATGCACCCGAATTCTTGTCTCAGGCTCTGCTCCCACGGCATCTGCTCACCTTCAGTCACAGGTCAGAAAACTGTGGCTAACAGTCCAGTCACCAGTTGGTGCAAAGAAGATTTTAGTGGAAGATATCTATACCTATCCATCTACACATTGCTTGTGGTTGCTTTTGCACTACAGTAGCAGACCGAAATAGTTGTGACAGAGTCAGTGTATGGTCCACAAAACCTATGATACTCACTATCTGGCTCTTTAAGGGAAGGTTTGATGTCCACTGAAGATATGAGCCAAGGTCAGAGGGACGAAAGCTAAAAGGGAACAAAAGACCTCTGTGTACTAGGCATGCGTTATAAACAGATGTGCTGCAGCCAGTTGTGGAATTGTGTCTCTTTCCAGCTCTGCGTGTGACATCATGTTGGTAGCTTGAAATGAGCCATGATAGGAATATTTCCACTATGGGAATTGGCAAATTCTGTAAATCAGATATATTGTTTTCCCTCCCAGAGTTCCAGGTGTTAAGTATTTACCAGCACATCACTGGTGAGAAGCCAGTTGCCTTATGCTCTTTAGAATGGTACACAAAAATCAAGACTTTAATGGGAAATTAAAAAAAAAAAGATTAAGATCTCTAAAGTATATATGAGAGCACTTATAAGAGTCACTTTAATTTTTTTTTTTCCAGAAAATCTTTTTCTTGTGGGCACACATGATCTTTGGGGTCTGTCTCCATGCTCTTTTTTTTGTCTTTTATTCTAATCCACGCTATTTACTAAATTTCCTCTGAGATGGCACACTCCCTCAGCTTTCTTTATGGGGTTGCTCCATTGTCGTCTTGTGGTCAACCACAGCTTTCCTAACAGATTCTCTGGGGCATAACATTGGTCTCGGCACTTCAAGAGTTTATACAAATCTAAAAGTCTGTTACCCCTAACTACTCCTATTCTCAGAAGCCTCTTAGGGTCTAATAGGAGTGGCTGAAGGGCTCTAGCTGGTTAGCACCTTGGACTTGAGGGTGTTAGTTTTCTATTCTTGTAAAATAGAAGAGAGATAGCAGAAGAGTGGAGTTCACAACTGTTCCTTCTGGGGGAATGTGGTATCCAGCCTACAAGGTGACCCCTAGGGGTCCCCTATTTTCTATTTATGCTCTGTGTAGTTCCTTCTTGTGTGAATCAAGATGACCAGTGTAACGAGTGAGGTATTGTAGAAATGGCAGTGTGTGATTTCCAAGGGTACATCGTAAGAGATCGTAGCTTCTCCCTTGCTCCCTTGGTAATACATTCATGAGGGAATCCAGCTACCATGTTGTGAGGACACAAATAGGCCATCAGAGAGAAACTGAGATCTCTCACCAACAGCCTGCACCTTAAAGTGGATCCTCTAGCCCCAGTCAAGCCTTCAAATGACTACAGCCTAACCTAGCTAAGTTGTTTGTGCATTCCTGATGCACAGTAACCACGTTAGAGAATAAATACACCTGTGTTAAGCTGCCAAATCTTAGGGTTATTTGTGATGTAGCAATAAATAATACATGAAAGGTTTATCCCCTTCAGTGGTGGTTCATGAGCAATCAGAAGTTGAAATTATCATCTAAACTTGAAAACTAGTACATCCCAACAGTCTTTGGGGGACAGATAATTTCTACTCTTGTATGCTTGCCTAACTCAAAGTATTTTTGACTCATTAGCCAAGGAAAGTCATATTAACTTGTGAATTCTCTGATACATGTTACTGGTTCACTGCCAAACAGAGCTCAGTGATGTGGCAATCTACCACTCCAGTCAGAGAGAGCAATTTTGCTTAATGATTCTGGCTGGTATTGGTCTTATTTAATTATAAGTTCTTTTTTGTAGCTAAATCATCTGGAAATGGTTTTCCTATCACTGGAGCCATGACAGACATTTACGCCAGCTAAAATGCCCGGTGAGTTGGTAGTGCTACTGCAAGCCCTTTGCCCCCGAGGCTACCTCTTCATATCTGGCCTCGATAATAAATTGTGCTGTTTTTCTGAGAAAACTGTGGGTGTATTCAAAACCCAGTGTGTTTGGGCTTTCCCCTGAATTACTGAGCACGCAATTTATTTTCTACCTTCGCTGAGTGGCCACTGAAGTTACACCTAATTTTTTCCCTCCCTGGTTACTGTGTCTTGTACATTTTTCTCATCCTAATTTGATTCTCATCCTTAACTGGAAGTTTAACTTCGCTTTTTTTTTTTTTTTTCTTTCAAAAACAAAAAGAGAATGAGGTGTCTCATTCATCAGGTCATGATGCCAGAGTCCTGGGATTAAGCCCCATGGCAGGCTCTTTGCTCAGCAGGAAGTCTGCTTCTGTTTGGCACTCTGCCTGCTTGTGTATATACTCTCTCTTTCCCCATCTCTCTGTGTGTCAAATAAGTCTTAAAAAACCTAAAAGAGAAAGGCACTGAAGTTCTTTGAAGCAGTGTTTAATGCATAAAAAGTATTAATCATTTTGGATTTCCCATTCTGTTTGGAAAGCTGATCAGTTTTTGCTTCATAGGTGTCAGCTTTTATCCATGGTGTAGAGTCATCTGGTCCAGGATGCAATTTTCATGGATGATTGTAGTCATGAAAACGTCTCTGATCACATATGATCCCTGGACAAAAAAAAAAAAAACTTACAGCAACACCAGCAATTCCACACGTGTTCTGAAATTTTATTGCACTAACAGTTTGTTGCCTGGGCAGAGGTTCCATCTGGCAAAAGTTGGCAGGAAAATCTCTTTGCCATCTCCTTTTCTATGCTCATTCCAGTCCTCTCTTGTTCCCTCCTTTCCTTCCTCAGGGTTCCTTCCTCCATGTTGCCTCCACACTTCCAACTTAGGCCTCATCTGAACCCCTGCTCCATGCTTTTTAATCAAATTCCTCCTGCCTTAGCACTGTGGTTTGCAAATGCTTTTTATAATGAGATCCCGACAGTTTTCGGTGCTCCTTCAATAGACAGATAAAAGCAGTGTTGTCTTACCTACTTATTTGCAATTTCCAGTTCATTAGATTTACTTATGAATTGCAACCAGGAGATTATTAAGGATATTGACTGAACCCTGATACAAAATCAGGGCTTGCTAGTGGCATTTGGGGTCTTACACCAATCTTACGTAGCGTCTCTCATCTTCTAAATATTTTTTGCATACTGAGTTAAAAAAAAAAAAAAGATCCTGACTCACATAGGTTGTGGCAAATGGTAACAAGTGTGTGAACAACTCATCTTGAAATATCAAAATGCACTTCAGACAAACATATCCACAAATTTGAAAATGGCGTAGAATAACAGTTTGTTTCAAAATAGAATTATTTTAAATATCTAATGATCTAATTATTTTAAATATCAAATGCTCATTTCAATTTTCATTTTAGAGCAATGGAAAATGCCTTTCAGATAATAACCTAAGCTATTCGGCTTAAAAAAAAATTCAGTGCTCATCTCTTCAGCAGTGCACTTGAAATTTCAGAAGTGTTTTTTTCTGACATCCTCTGAAATGTTCTCTATTCCAGGTGATTTACTTTAATGCCAGAGAGAGCTCATTCTACTTAGGAAAAAGAAAAATCCAGCAAAGCCTGAAAGGTTGGGCAGCCATGTTAACTGGAGGTGCAGTTAGTTAATGGAATCTCCTTATACTTCAAGAATGATGGACCCCATCCAACTGATCCCTATAAATGTGGAGTCAAGTGCATTGGTTGACTTCAAAGGTATTGCCTTCATTTTGCTCTTAGGTGTCCTTCCACCTGGGGCAGCCCGTGTCCAACTCCAGGCCAAAGAAAAATCAAAGAGGGGGACCCTGGAATTCACTCTCTTCCTCCTTTCCACAGCTTCCTTCTTCCCCCCCCTTTGATTTGGAAGGGCTCCTCTTTTCATCTACACCCATTAAGTCTTGTTGGCCATGTGAGGCTCCACCTCATTTGACTCACTGTATACAGTAGGTCATCCAGGTAAACATACTACAAGAAACACAGCGTCCATGTGCACATGCAAGGTGATGCCTTCTTAGGCTCTGTTCATCGTTCATGGATAAAGATATATAGGATGTATTTCAACAGAAATCGTCTTAGGAACCCCTCACCTTCAGGCTGCCTACATATGCCTGCC
>JAQQSY010005326.1:0-11735 GCA_028646535.1 Procyon lotor | reverse complement strand
TTTGATTAATCATCCTCCAGCCATGAACCATGAAGGGAAAGCCAAAAGAACTTCCAAGGAAAGAAAGGAGAGATCAGATGGGGTTTAGCTGCTGAATCAGCCAGTCAGGGAGCCACCAATTCAAGAGTCTTTGTTGTGAGCACCTGGGGGGCCCAATTGGTTGGGCAACTGCCTTCAGCTCAGGTCCTGATCCTGGTGTCCCAAGATCAAGTCCTGTATCGGGCTCCCTGCTGAGCAGGAAGTCTGCTTCTCCCTCTGACCCTCCCCACTCCCATGCTCTCGCTCTAATTCTCTCTTTCTCAAATAAAAATCTTTAAAAAAAAAAAAAAAAAAAAAGACTCCTTGTTGTGAGAGACCTTCTCAGCCACACTCCATTCTTTCCTCTTAGATACTAATATCTTTGAAAAGTGTCACTCTAAATTATTAGAATTGAGCTATATTAATGAAGAAAAAATTACTCTCCTAGATCATGATGTTCTGTTTTCCCTGCTCATGAAAAGCCTAAACAAGTATGTTCTTGCTACTACTAATCAACAGTCTCTTTAGGCTGGTTGAAGCCCCCACAATTACAGATTTTTTGAATAGGTTTTAAACTTGTGCGACAGCTCTAATGGATTAGCAGGGAATGCCTCAATCATCTTGGTGAGAAGGACCCTTGAGGCGGTCTACAGTCTGAGTGAAGGAGAGAGGACTGGTGAAGTTAGGAGAAGGGAATGAATGTAATTTTGCCATTGATTTGCCTTTGCTGACCTGGGATAAAAGTCCAAACCCATGAAGCCAGAGTCAGTCATGAGAATTCCCATCTGTGAAGTGTGGCTAATGGTAAAATGACTTACTAAGAAATCAACAAGACAATTCACCTGACAACAGGTATTTGGTCTTTGTAGTCTATTCTGGTAATTCTCTATGCAAAAGGCACGTCATTCTAGCATCGTGCTGCCTCCAAATCTCCAATCTCAAGATTTATCATGCTTTAGACTTAAAATAACTCTGAATAAGAATATGGTTAAAGACCTAAATTGAAATGCACAAGTTCATCCTATTTCTAGTAGTGAAGCAGTGTAAGTCATATCTATAGGAAACCAAAAGACAAAAGCTATTTCTGAATAAAAGGTCCTTGTTCATTGGGTACACGTCAAAATACCAATCTGTCTTGTTCTATTAATATTCTGTCTCCCATCTACTTATGACTTATTCATGCTCCAAGATCTCAAGGAATATCACGTCTTGCAAAAACACTTCCACATGTATATGCTTTTAACTTTTGTGCTATTGATGGGCATTTTAGCCTATGACATTTAATTGTTTTCTATGGAAATACTTAAAATTACAGATACAATTTCTTTAATAGTGATATGAATGTTCATATTTTTATTTCTCCTTACATCAATTTTGTGAAGACGTGCTTTAAATTTTTTTCATTTTATTAAGATGTTTAAATGTATTGACCCAGAGTAATTCATAAAAACCTTGTAATAAAAACCGTTTCTACACACACATTCACTATTTCTGTCCCACCTTTTCTTCTTCTTCTTCATCAGTGTCATCTAGTTTGTTGGTCTTTCCAAAGAACCATATTTGGCCCTCCTTCCCCTATTTCATGTTTCTTCTCTTTCACTGATTAGGTTATCTTACTTATTTACTTCTTTGTTTGCTTTTGCTTTGCTTTACTCAACCTTCAGCCACTCTCAGGGGAAGAGCTGTCCCAAACAGGAGGTTTTGTATTTTAGATAATTCTTTACTGTCTGGCTAGCTCTTCAATACCTCCAAGCAGATGTTTTTAAGTTTTCAAAGTCTTTAGCTGGTCTAATTGTCCTCTGAAACAGCACTGGTAATAGTTATCTAATCCACTACTGCCAAAAGGGAAGCTCATTTCTTCTAATTTTGAGGGGCAATATGTCATCTCATACTTTTTCTTTTTTTCTGAAAACTTTCCCAGAAGCTCTTGGTTAGAATTAAATGATTCAATTACAATTTTATTAGTTAACAAAATAAAACCTTCTAGGGCACTATAGAGTAGGGGCAGGGGACAAGTGCCTTAAACAGGCTGTTAACTTGTTGGTTTGCATCTGTTCTTAGGCTCATTCACCATTAGAGCTCAGGAGCACATCCAAAGTACATCAATAAATAAGTGCTAAGTATGATGACAGATAAATATGTGGAGTAGATTAATCTAAGTGTTCCTCATGGCTTCCATATTCCCCCGTTAGTGTTAGAAACACTAAAAAGGGACTAGAAGTCTTCTTTTATACACCAGACCAAATTCTTAGACACAAATTACCTACTATAAACAAGATTAGAAATATCTGTACTTTAAAAAGCTTCTGGCCTTCATGAGAGAGGAAGAGCTTCAGATGCGTATTTGCAGGATAAAAAAGACACCGAGACTGAAATGAGCACAGAGGAACGTGGTTATATGGCTGGCAGAGGATTGGTACCGAGAAATCTCAGCTGGGGCTGCTCTGACGACACACCATAGACTGCACGGATTACACAACAGACACAAGTTTCTCACAGTTCTGAAGGCTAGAAATTCCAAGATCAAGGCACCAGTGAATTTAGTTCTTGGTGAGGACTTTCTTCATGGATGTAGATGGCCACCTTCCTTCTGTGTCCTCACATGGCAGAAAGGGGCAGAGAGCTTCCAATGCCTATTTTTCTAAAGGAAATAAACCACTGATAGGAATTCCACCTTCATGACTGCATCTAAACCTAATTACTTGGGGCACCTGGGTGGCTCGGTGGGTTAAAGCCTCTGCCTTCGGCTCAGGTCATGATCTCAGGGTCCTGGGATCGAGCCCCGCATCGGGCTCTCTGCTTGGTGGAGAGCCTGCTTCCCCTTCTCTCTCTGCCTGCCTCTCTGCCTACTTGTGATCTATCAAATAAATAAAATATAAATAAATAAACAAACAAACAAACCTAATTACTTCCCCCAAGAAACCACCCCCCAAACACTAACACATTGGGGCTTAATGCTTCAAAATGTGAATTTTGAGGGGACACAAATATTTAAGTCCATCAGGGAAATGGAGATATGCTGGGCCAAGAGCCACCAGGACTAGGGAGCTTCACAGACGCTGGGTCAGCACGAGTCATCTCTTGCATTTCTGCGTGGTCAGACTGCCTGGTTGCCATGGATTATTAGCATGTTGTTTGTGCCACTTGAAATATTCTTATCTTCATTGCATGATCCTGCCTTACCCGAGTACAGGGCATGCACTATGAACACCTCCCATTCTTTAGTACGGGCATTTTTAAGACCCACCCCCCATCCCCACAAAAGAGACTATAGAGGTCTTCATCCTTTGAGGGCTACTGCAGGTATCTAGGTAAAACCCTAGCCCTGACCAAACTGTACCACCAAAACTAATTTGTAGAAATTCATAGTGGTAGTAGCCAAACATATGACTGCCATTTCATGTGTATAAAATGCATACTTGAATATTTATATATACATGATCACAGTTTTTGCCCTTGTAGAATTTATAGTTCACACTATATCACATACACACACAATGCAGACAAAAGTCCTTGGATAAACTGCCCATTAATACCACAGAAGTTCAAAGCAGATAGGAATGGGCTGGAGTTTTAAAGAATTGTTTTTCCAAGACATGATAGTCTCTAAGTTCTGGAGTATGAGTAGGATACTAACAGAGGATAGATTAATAGCTCAAAAGAAGAATGGCATCTTAACACATACCATATAAAAGATGACCTTTTATTTAGAAATAGCTTATGTCTTTTGTTCTAGTATAAATAGAACTTTGGCTGCTTCACTACCAGAAATAGGGTGAACTTGTGCGTCTTAGTTTAGAGCTTTCTTTACCAGCAAGATACCTTTTATCAACAAATTCTCCCTAAAATTTAAGGAAAAATGCCATAAGACACAAAATTTTCAAGAGAACAGAAAAAGAATATTTTCCAATCACTTAAAAAAATCAGTATAACCTTCACAAGAAATTTTGATAAGTAAATCAAGAGAAAGAATACCAGCCAATCTCATACAGTAATATAAATGCAAAACTCCTAACCTAAAAATTAGCTAAATGAGTAACACATAATAACCAAACAAGGTGGGTTTATTCCAGGAATGTGAAGTTAGTTAAGCATTTAAAAATTAATCAGTCTAAGTCACCACATTAACAAAAATAAATGAGACAAATCATACCATCATCTCATTAGATGCAGAAAAGCATTTGATATAACATCCATTTAAAAAAAACAAATTAATGAATAGAAGAGAATTTCCTTAATTTGATACAGTTTTTGTAATAAATCTATAGCAAACATCCTAGGGAATGATAAAAGCAGAAGCCTTCTCTCTGAGATCAATCAAGAACCCATACATGGATGACCACAATCACTTCTTTTCCATATGGCTAAAACCCAACACACTAAGACAAGAGAAAGAAAGAAATTCTACCAAGATCAGAAAATGTAGTGAGTGCTACTGGTGCTCTGTGGAGGCCTCCTCACTTTTATCATTTTCATACACACTAGCCAGTTACACAGCACCTCCATCCGTTTGCTGAGGGCTTTCTTGCACTGTTGGAATCACTGGATAGGAGTGATTTGACCCTGAGAATTAACTCATCGTTGGGAGGATCCCTCAACTACAGATGCACAGGACGTGTAAAAAAAAAAAAAAAGTACTTTGCTTTGCTTACCCTTGGATGTGAAAACTCTAAGATTTCTAAATGATTCATGCATTTAGAAATTAAGCCCTCAAGGTGACTTGCTTGATATGGAATTCTTTATCAACAGTCTTCTTCTACTTTCTTACCCCCATAACCATTGTTTTGTGGGATCAATTCTGAAAGAAAACACTTGTAATGAATCCTTATATCAGTGTTTGCTTGTAGGGAGATCTAAACTTTGATATATAAGGTAAATAAATCTGTCAATACTTTAGTTGATGACTGTGGATATAAAAATCCAAAAGACACAGATAAGTTATTATAAATAATTTAGTTTAACAAGGTTATGGCTACAAGATCAATACAAAAATGTTTGTGTTTCTAAGTGAAATTTTAGAACAGACATAACAGCAAAAACATATAGAAATAAATATATTCTTGTGTGCAAGTCCATGTAAGTATGAAATAATTGGGGACACCTGGATGGCTCAGTCAGTTAAGTGTCTGCCTTCAGCTCAGGTTATGATCTCAGGGTCCTGGGATCCAGCCTCACATCAGGCTCCCTGCTGGGCAGGGAACCTGCTTTTCCCTTTGCCTGCTCTGCCTGTTACTCCCCTTGCTTGTGCTGTTTCCTCACGCTCCCCAGCAAATAAGTAAATAAATTTTTAATAAATAATTAGGTAAAACAAATGAAAACCTGAAAAAAATGGAAATATATTCTATAACCATAATTTTGAAAAGGTTTTTATGTAAAACTTGTCAAGCTAATTCTGAAATTTACATAGCAACATAAAGGGTTAAGAACAGCCAACACACCACTGAAGAACAAGGGCAGAAGGACTCTGCCAGTTAACAAGAGTTAGCATAAAACTGCAGTAGTTGAGATAGTGTGATATGAGCACAAAGACAGAAAATTAATGAGTATAACAGAAAGCCCAGAAAGAGACCCACATAAACAAACAATTGATTTATGACAAAGGTGCCACTTTAGACCAATGGTAAAGAATGTCCCTTTCAATAAATGGTTCTGGGTCAATTAAACATCTAAAGGAAAAAAGAAATAAAACTTGACCCCAACATCACATCATACAAAACATATCTGCATGTGAAATGCAAGTAGCTTCTGTAAGATTATCAAGAGAATATCTTCATGATCTCAGGGTGGCAAATGATGTCTGACTAGGGAAAATCATCTATTAACTATGAAAGGAAAGTACCAATACAAAGTACTACATTAAAAGTTCATTAAAAAAAAAAGTTCAGCATAAGAAATACAGTCAATAATATTGTAATACACTTGCTGTGGTGAGCATTTCATAATACATATAGTTGTATTATGAAAATACACCTAAAATTAACTCACTATTGTATGTCAACTATAATTAAAAAATTTTTTAATAATTTATCTTCACCAGAAAGTACCTTTAAATTAGTGAGAAAGTGTCCATACAATGGGAGAATATATTTGAAATACATTTATCTGAAGAGTTAGATCCAGAATATAAAAATCATTGCCATAAATTAGTAAGAAAAAACAGAAATCAATAGAAAAATAGACAATAAACTTGAATAGATGAAGCTTCTACCTCAATGGTCAATAAATGGATGAAAAGATGCTCAACTTCCTCCACAATAGAGAAATACCACCCATTGGAGATGGTCACATTCATACATATAAATGGGCCAATAAGACTAGCAGGTTTAACAAGCACCAGCTGAAAACTCCATTTTGGGCTCCCTGATCCAAAATATGCCATGCACACATTGATCATCCAAAAGAGAAAGCAAGTCCAGTAAGGTCCTATATTGTAAGACAACTGCAGCCCCCACCTAACTTCTCTGGACAACTTGCTGGCAGCTAGCCTTTGGTTGTGATCCACAGCCTTATTTTGATACTGTACCCTTTTCTCTGTGTATTTCCAAATATTGCCATTTTGGGTCCCAGATGGTTTTTTGTTTGTTTTTTTGGTAACTGAACTCTAATTGCCACCATTAATGCATGAGTCCACGTGAGTTAAGTAGAGACACAGAGTAAATGTTCAGAAACTTTATCTGGCCAAGTAATTTTAGGTCTTTTGAAGAGGGTCAAAAGGTACAAACTTCCAGAGTCATGGGATATAATATACAGCATGAGGACTATAATCGATATTCTATTACCTATCTGAAAGTTGCTAAGAGAGGATCTTAAAAGTTCTCATCACACGCACAGAAAATTTTTTGGAACTATGCATGGTAACAACTGTTAACTGGACTTACATGGTAGTCATTTCATAATATGCACACATTTTGAATCAGTATGTTGCATGCCCGAAAATAATGTGTCAATTATACCTCAATAAAAACAAATGTGCAGTTCCTTGCTATCTATCAATCTAACTTAAAAATTGACATAGCAATACAAAGGGTTTTATTTTTTGTTTTTCTTTCATTTTTCTGGTAATTCATTTTTACTGGTTTTCAAAAAAAAAATTTTTTTTAAGTATTTCATTTCAATTGTTTTCTTAAACTGGTAGGTTGGGGGGAAAAAAACCAACCGTCTCTCAGCACAGATAGTTCACTGCTTTATGTGAATGTCTAATTTGTAATAAACCATTATACAGTATATCTTTATTTTACACAACTTTAAGTATGTTGTATTACACAATAAAGTTTTACAACAATAAGAAGTAAAAAGTTCCTTGAGTCTTGTTTTGCCCTTCTGTGAATTGCTTTCCAAATCCCCACCTCATTTGCTTGCTGTGTGTTCTCTAACATTTTAGCTTCCAACACCCTGGGCTGCGGTGACTTCTTAACCTTAGTGTCACTAACATGGGCTCTGAGCTCCCAGTGCCAAGAGCAAATTTCAGCCTATAACCCAGTGCCTGACACATAATATGTTCTCAGTAAATATCTGCTGAATCAACAAATGTTTTTTGGCTAGTGTATGTTACAAACTCTATCACCTACACGGCAGTCATGTTTTTTCATTACACCTGTCTAAACTAGTCAGCAAATTCAATGAACATCTAGTATCTAGCATGTACAGAGACACAATGCAGAATCACAACAAGCAGTTGGCTGGCTTCAGAAAGTACATTTATACCCACTTCTAAATATTTAACTTGTTTCATGTCTCTTGTCAGCCAAGATGACTTCAACTAGAATGTGGACACAAAATGGCTCCCCTACCAAAATAAGAAACTAGATAGGAAGGTAGTTGGACAAATTTGAGGTATCATCCAAGTCAAGCACACGTGTGAAATGATGGTGTGGTGCAAGTTAGAAATACAGGAGTCAAAGTGACTCCTGTATTTCTCAATACAGGAAATACAGTGACTCCTGTATAACTCAAAGTGACTTGACTTTGAGTTATATCCAACCCATAATTATTAGCACCTTTAATGTGCAGGCTCTGTGCCAGATGATAGAAATCTGATAACACTGAGGTCAACAGTCTGGTTGACCAGACCTCTGAGAAATCCCCCACCCCCCCAAAACCTCTGAACCATTTTTGCTCAAATACAAAATCCATGGAGTTTGGCTATAATTCTCCATTCATATATCTTCTCTGCCTTTCTAATTCAGCAGCAGGCATTATCTACTGCCCCACCCCCACCACACACACACACGCCTATGTATTTGAAAAATTATTCAGTTTGGACTGCTTAGACTTCCAGCTCACATTCTGGGACCTCCATCTCCGCCAGGGCCCTTCTTGTTATGCACGCTGGGTACTGGGGACATTATCGACAGTGCTATATTGGTGTTAAATGTGATGCAGACCTGCTTCCTGATGGATTGAGGCCAAGAGAGAAAATACCAAAAGTCTGAAGCTCACCCCATAAATCAGAAACTACTTCATGTTGTGACCATGATAAATAGATCTGAAAATACCTACCAGGAAAAGTTTACAAGAGTCTTGGGGCACTATGTTATACCTGAATTAAAAGGCAGCTTTGCTAAAAATGAACTTTTCTCCAGGCCAGCATGTTTGCTGTTTTAGGTTTATAAATGAAATGTAGCAAAAGCCCCATAAGGCATTAAAGAGATTTTGCAGTTCAACTCCAGCATGCATTTTGCTAAGGGGTGGTCATCATATTAGGCCGACAAGACAGAGGAGTTATTTTTCATAGAGTTAATAGATGGTTTAAAGGTCCTGAGTGTTAGCCAATTTCTTGCTTTCATGGACTGTACAAAGTGTCTTTCATCTTCTCATTTTGACTGATATCCCTCTGGTCAGATTCTGATAATAACCCATTAAAGGTTATTACTCAGTATTGTTCAAATGTGAGAATTTAAATGCTATTTGGAGTTATTATTTGAAAGTGCCATACACTATCTCTGGAATGTGTTCTGAAGACCTGAACTTAGAGTAAGCAAATGACTTCACTGAAATGACAGAATGTCTGGATTTCACTTATCTTGAGCTCACTTCACATTTTGATCACTTTTTAAGGTAAGCTGAATTCATTTTGTTAACCCAATTACTGATTTTGAATTCATGGATGAACCTGGTGAGTTGGGATAGTTCATGACAGCCTAAAAGAACAAAATAGCCCCCTTCCATTACAATAATCTAGACCAGTTGTGCTGTGTGAGAAAACCCACATCCTGGGCTGGAAATGTTCCCTTACCAAACCTGAGTATTTTTAGCTTCCTCAGTTGTTAACAGCAGCAGCACGATGTTATCACAACAACCAACACAAGCATTCAGACAACGGAGCTGTATCCTTAATTACCATGCAATATGGATGCAGCTTCCCGTGTCCTAAATGCTATCTTGAACCAGTTTAATATGAGTAACCAAATACAAACTCTACCTATATCACAGCAGTACAGCAATACAGTTAAAGGCCCAGCTCTGGAGTCAAGACAGGGAGCTTTACCACGTGACCATGGGTAACTTACCTCAACTTACTAACCCTCAGTTTTCTCTTCTGGATAAGAGAGATATACACAGAACCTCTCCCGTGTAGTTTAAAAAAAATAAATAAATAACATATATAAAAAGCCCACAAAATCTCTTGTACACAGTAAGGGCTTAGAAAATGGCCAATTATAATAGCAGTTTTAATGCAAACTGGTGGATGTTACAGCAAATGCAGAAAAAAGTAGAAGCGCTATCTGGTACAGTCAGGGTGAATATTTAACAGGGCGTGATTGAAGGCCATCACCCATCCCTTCCAGGGCTAGCTGCGGTACTGAAGCCATTAAGAAGGTGTCATTCTATGGTTGAGAAAACAACAAAGCAAAATCCAGAGGAAGCCAGCCTGGAGATGGATGCCAAGAGGGGAAAGTCTCCTGCCTCTTTGGCATTATCTGCACTGGAGCCAAAGAAAGTAATAAAAAGTTGCACTGAGAAACATTTAATAAAATGAAACTTTACCCAAGTGATATAAATAGTGCTTAAGTAATTTATAGTCTTTTAATGGTTAGCTAGAACTTTACTGAGGGGTAACAGAGCATCAGGGAAAGGAGATGCTCAGATTTCTGAGGATCACTTTGAATACAAGACAGACTACTACAGGGGAAAACTGTTTCATGACTACATGGATTACAAAGCAAATAAAGCCTGCTCCAAACCAAAGGAGGCCCATGCCAATTCAGGTAACATGAAGCAATTATTTAATGCACTCAAAAAAAGCATTAGAAAATTAACTTTTTTTCTATTTTTTAAAACATGAGCAATTCGATGTTGTTTAATTTTGGTAATTATTTAATTTGTACTTGGAGAAACCACCCTCTCTCTCCCCGGTGCCATCACTATCACCAACTCCCCACCTCCATGGTCCTACTGGATTTTGAAAGGCAAAGCCTCAAAAAGTCCTGTGCTGCTCATGATTTGACCAGGTTTTGTTGGCTATTAATCTTTTGTGAAAGCCATGTGAAAACAACTGTGAAGAAAAGAAGGGGATGTTTTGAGGACTGAAAGGAGACTATTAATTGGGCCACGGGGTGGAGTAGGTACTTGTTTTGGATGGAAAAGCCCAGAAGTGTGAAAAGCAATCCAAGAAAGTTTTCCTGGAATAGAGTCTGGGAAATGCCTGGACAAGTAGATGGAGTAGAGAATGTATATGAAGGACATTTTTTAAACGTCCAGGGAAGTGACTGAGCTGAAGAGAATTCCTTACCCTGTACTGCCATTTTCACTTAGCTCCTACTCAGCCAAGAGTCATCGTGATCAGAATAAGAGTCATCGTGATCAGAATAAGCCAGTTCTGACCTAAATGATTTCTTGCCACCTGATTTGATCTTTTACTGAGGCTGTTTCCCCACAAAGCCTTAAAGTTACATGTTAAGTTGTTGCATAAATAACATTGAAAACAAAATCTGGGCACCCGGGTGACTCAGTTAGTTAAACATGTGACTCTTGATCTCAGGATCATGAGTTCAAGTGCTGCACCAGGCTCCGCACTGGGCATGGAGCCTACTGAAGAAAACAAAAAAAGGCGGGGGTGGGGGGAGGGCTCCTGGGTGGCTCAGTGGGTTAAAGCCTCTGCCTTCAGCTCAGGTCATGATCTCAGGGTCCTGGGATCCAGCTCTGAATCAGGCTCTCTGCTCAGCAGGGAGCCTGCTTCCCCCTCTCGCTCTGCCTACTTATGATCTCTCTCTCTCTCTCTCTCTCTCTCTGTGTCAAATAAATAAATAAAATCTTTAAAAAAAAAAAAAAATTTCTCCCAACTCCAAAAGCCTTTCCAGAATGGTGGTAGAAAAATATTTGATTACTGAATAAATATTAAAGTAGCTTGTGATGCACATCACAGGCAATCCACTAAGAAGTTACAAAGACAGAACAGAATCTTACCATTTTATATATAGCCAGGCAGATACAACTCACCACCTATGTGTTCTCTACATAAATAGTAACTAGTACTCAAGTAAGAAGAGCTGGAAGCACCATTTATTACATAGAGTTCATCCTAAATTTACCTGGTAACTTGGGTGATCCATTCATATTAGTTAACTAGTTTTATGCAAAGAAAAAAATAAACTTCCCCCATCTTTTTGTTAGGAGGTAGTTTTGCAACCTGGAGACCAGGCACCCCCTGAAGTGAGGCTTCTACTTCACACATCAAGTGGGAAAAATAAAGGGGTACTATTTTTTTTTTTTTTTTT
>JAQQSY010005325.1:0-11736 GCA_028646535.1 Procyon lotor | reverse complement strand
CTATGAACATTGGGGTACATGTGGCCCTTCTTTGTAATGCATCTGGTTCCACGATTGATTTTAAAACTCCTGGACTATTAGGGATTTAGGTTATTTCAAATGTACATAATACACTAATGTTATTTCCCAAAAATTGAGTATTAGAAGAAATATAAGCTGAAGGATTGAAACATTTTTGCCAAACTGCTTTCCAATAGTGCATATCAATTTTCAATACTGAGGTAGAGTATAAATGTAGAACTATTATCAATATTTGTTCAATATTGATATTGAGGTCCGATTTGATAAGCATATGTGTCTTTAATTTGAAATGATTTGATTTCAAGGGAAGCTGATTTTTTTTCTTGTTTCATTGTCATTTGTGGCTCTTTTTTGAATTGCCTATTCATACTATTTGCCCACTTTTTGATTGGAATGTTTTATTTATATTTCCAAAAGCTTTTCAGATGACAGCAATATCGTCATCTAATTTTTATGTTTAAATACTTCTCCAGAGTTGCTGTTTGGCTCTTTTTATATTTTTATAGAACTGAGAGTGTTTATTTAGTCAAAGCTTATGTCATTAAATTATTAATTTCTTTTTATTACCTTCATGTTAAAAATTCATCTCCATCTTAAGATTTAATATTTGCCCATATGTTCTCCCAGTTTTTTATTCCATTTTTTTCACTTCTAACTCTGCAAATAATCAGGAATTTTTATTTCTATATTAGTTGCTGGTGCAGAAACTAATATAGTTAGAACTATATATAAAAACTTAAAACTAAAACTAAAACTTAAACTATATATAAAAACTTAACTAAAACTTAAACTAAAACTTAAAACTATATATAAAAATTTAAGTTTTTACTAACTTGATAAATAATGGCTTTTGAGAAGGTGTTTTTTTTTAAGATTTTATTTATTTATTTGACAGAGAGAGAGACACAGTGAGAGTGTGAATACAGGCAAAGGGAGTGGGAGAGGGAGAAGCAGGTTTCCTGCTGAGCAGGGAGCCTGATGTGGGGCTCCATCCCAGGACCCTGAGATCATGACCTGAGCCGAAGACAGATGCTTAACAAATGAGCCACCCAGGCACTCCCGAAATTTTTTTTTTTTTGAAATTTTTTAAGTATAATTTTTATCCAAAATTTCTGTTTGTGCTTTGTGCAAGGTTTATCTGAATTATCTAGTCATCCATTACCAGGAGCTTCATTTTTTTTTTTTTCAAATTAAAAAATACATCTTGGAGGTTGTTCCCTATAACCAAGAAGGCTACTATTACTATTCCTCCCAGCTTGACTGAACTTTAGACAACATTCTTCCTACTGGCTCCTCACCTCACTTTTCTTAGGGCATTTCCCTTTTGAGATGTCAATCTTCTCCCAGCTTCTTGACAGTTTTACAACTCAGGACAGGTTTTCCAAGGTCTTAGGAGCCAGCCCTTTGAAATGTAATCATTAAGAAAAACAGTGCCTCTATCTCTAAGTTGCCATGGTATAGTAGGAATCTAACTTAGATAAGTGCCCATTAGCAAAGACAGATGGCTTAATCACATTGACCAAACTCCCTGACACCCCACTAATGTCTTCCTGTTATATTTCCACTAGCTCACCCAAGTGCTTCAAAATTCTCTCACCTTGGTTTCAATGGAGTTGGGGTCAATCTCCTCCTGTTGTAATAATCTTGATCTCCATTACAACAGTACTGAATAAAATCTTCCCTGCCTATTTAACTCTGCATAGTACAATTATTCTTTCCCAAACATGAGTACAAAAATATCTACCTCTCTTTAACTCACTACAGAGAATTCTGTGATATACATGTATTATAATTTAGTAATTCCTCTTTTGATGGACATTTCAAATGAACATACTCAAAGCTTAAGCTACAAGAAAGGCAAATCAATAGATCTAACTCAGTCAAAGTATGGTGATTGCTGGTACTTACTGTAGCTCTCTTTTTGATTGAGACAGATTTTTTTTTTCTGTTTCATATGACCTGGAACTAACTATGAAAAATGTTATTCTTCAATAATTTCTAATAAATTTTGTAGAAATTTTCTATAAAGGTACATCAGAAACTGAACTTCTCTTTCAATGTTCTCCTAACAATGTCGCAGATATTTTCAGTCTTTGTTTTACTTCAGAGTTCCCCCCTTTCTATGTTTTCATATGTACTCTAGTCAGGGAAATATAAAAAAGTTAAGCAGTAGAAATCTAGAAATGGAAAATTCAATTATATTCTGCTCCATACACATGTGAGTCAATCATTGATCATATTGCCCTGATAACATTCATTTAACAACCTATTCTCCAGATAATGCCCCAAAAGGTCAAGATTGAATTTTATAGAGTTATTTTACATTTTAAGAGACTAGGTGGCATCTTTTTAATAAATGATATCTTATTAAATAGCACTACAAATCCATAATCTCTAACAGAAACCCTTAGGACTAAATATGATTTGGGGGGCACCTGAGTGGCTCAGTGGGTTAAGCCTCTGCCTTCTGCTAAGGTCATGATCTCAGGGTCTTGGGATCGAGACCCACATCGAGCTCTCTGCTCAGCAGGGACCCTGCTTCCCCCCTCCCTCTGCCTGCCTCTCTGCCTAGTTGTGATCTCTTTCTCTCTGCTAAATAAATAAATAAATAAATAAGATTTGGCATTCAGAATATTTTGGATTTTGTAAAGATAATGAGGTACACATACCATGTATTATATAATAGTCTCAGCTCTTTCTAGAAAAATCGTTCATAATTAAACACTTCTTCAAGTTTTGTTTTTTTTTTAAGATTTTATTTATTTGTTTGACAGAGAGAGATCACACGTAGACAGAGAGGAAGGCAGAGAGAGAAGGGGAAGCAGGCTTCCTGCTGAGCAGAGAGTCCGATGGGCTCGATCCCAGGACCCTGAGATCATGAACTGAGCCGAAGGCAGAGGCTTTAACCCACTGAGCCACCCAGGCACCCCTCTTCAAGTTTTTATTTAAATTTCAGTTAGTTAACATATAGTGTGATATTGAATTCAGGTGTATCATACAGTGATTCGACACTTCCATACAATACCTATTGTTCTTCACAACTATACTCCTTAATCACCATTACTTACTTAACCCGTCTCCTCACCCACCACCCCTCTGATAACCATCTGTTTGTTCTCTAGAGTTATGAGTCTGTTTCATCATTCGCCTCTCTTTTTTTCCCTTTGCTCATTTGTTTTGTTTCTTAAATTCTGCATAGGAGTGAAATCATATGGTATTTGTCTTTCTTTGATTGACCCTTTTTGCTTAGCATAATACTCTCTAGCTCCAGTCATGTCCATGCAAATGGCAAGATTTCATTCTTTTTCCTGTCTGAGTAATATTTCATTATATACATATACTATATCTTCTTTATTCATTTATCAGTCAATGGACATTTTGGCTGTTTCCATATTTGGCTATTGTAGATAATACGGGTATAAATAATTCTATAGCAGACGCATGAATATTTATACTATGTACAACAAAGATTTTTTTTAATAATCTTCATCAATTAAAAAAATGGTATGCCATTAAATGCATTTTGGTAAAAAAGAAAAAAGTAAAAAAATTTTCTGATCAGGAACATGTAGATTTTGGAACTGTAAATAAATAACTGTGAACTGTACTCTATAGCCCTTTCCCCAAGTTAGAAATGCGAGAGTCATTTTTTGATACTTTCTTCCTCTTTTTCTACTATATTCAACATGATGGTTTAGTTCCATTTCCCAGTTATTTTAAATTTCTTCTGTACTCTTACTGACTTAATATAGATTTTTGTTCCTCTCAACTGGACAGTTATGATTTCTTAATAGTTATTTCTGCCTCTAATCTCCCCAATTTCAATCAGAATTTCATAGCAACAATTAAAAAAGTGACCATGTAAAACCGAACTATAAGTATTGCCTTTAAATTTAAAGTTATTGAATGGAACCCATCTTCCATAAATACAAGTTCTTGGTCATCTGAATCTTTCTTAAATATATTTATTTTTTAAATACACATACTATTTCTAAGGCATAATAATCTTAAAACATTCCATATATGCCATTTTTTCATACTTCTGGGTGTTCATTTATGCAGTTGTCTCTGTATGAAACTTCATTTTACCTCTCAATCACAAAAACTCTTAGACTCATTTAATGTCAAATTCCTAAAACCCTTAACTATACCTTTTCCCCACATACTACTCCTACCAGCATCACTTCACTGTTTTCTACTATGCTACAATAGTTATTTGAGGGGGGGTCATATTTTTTTACAGAACTTAATTTTTAATATTTTTCTATCACCATAAGTATATATTATTTATATTTCATATGGGCATTAGCAGGAAAATGCATTACTTTTTAATTTTCCTTAGGAAAGCACTGGTTCTTAAATATACAAAATAATCTCTGCAGAGCAGGGAGCCTGACACGGGGTTCAATCCCAGGACCCTAGGCTCATGACCTGAGCTGAAGGCAGATGCTTAACCAATAAAGCCACCCAGGCACTCCTCAGCCTCATCTATTTTGAAGCAAATCCAAGACATCATCACATTTCATTGATAAATACGGCATTCTGTATGAAGCATTGCTTTAGAATGTTAAGACTGAAAATCTTCACTGATTTTCAAACTCACATAGGCAATTTTGGAAAATGATGATTTAATTTCATTTTGCTTTATTTTATAGAGATTTATAATCACTTCAGGGCTTATGAGAAAATAGACTTCTTTGTAGCTGTGTGTTTCTGATCTTTTTAATAAAAAAGACAACCCATTTGTTCTTTTTAACTTGTTAATACAGACATCTTAATGGCACATAGCGTGCATGGCTGACAGTACCTAAATTACAAAGTATATGTACATAAAACTGGTGCAAAGATTTTCAAAAATCTGAATTTAATTTAAATATGAATTAAATCATTTTTGTGTGATTGATCCAATTTAACCTTTGTCTTCTTTACTCATCAAAGCCTTTAAGATATTCATAAGACATACCTCCATACCCAATAGCCAAAGTGAGTGCCCTCAATAAATACACAGAGAAACCACTGGTTTTCTAGAATCTTTTTCAAAATTCTTTATATAGAAGTTTTCATTAACCACTCTCAACTCTGCTAACCACAGCCCTTCACCACATAGTCTTCACCAGCCAGCTCCAAATTAAAAAAAGAAAAAAAAAATCTGGGATGACAGCAGTGAATGAACAAAATTTGTATCCATTTACTAAAGTCATCATAAAACTACCTAAGTTCTAAGATCAAATATATTCAAATTAAAGGTTCTCAGGTGCCTGGGTGGCTCAATCAGTTAAGTATCTGCCTTCAGCTTAGGTCATGATCCTGGAGTTCTGGGATCAAGTCCCACATCAGGTTCCCTGCTCAGAAGGGAGTCTGCTTCTAACTCTACCCCTCCCCCTGCTGGTGATCTCTCTCTCTCTCTCCCTCCCTCTCAGATAAATAAAATCTTAAAAAATAAAAAATTAAGGGCTCTAAAGGGTAAAGGTCATTTCTTCATATATCTCCATAAGGACAATGACAGCAAAGAGTGCGACAGTCAACTTCAGTTTGAACTTGCTTTAGTAAAGCTGGAGTTGTACTGGGCTTGCATAATGAGCAGAATGTTGGATTAGCTATATGAACTTGGGCAAGCCACTTACTACTGCTCTGAGCCGCAACCTCTTCATCTATAAAACAGAAATAACAACCCACTTTTCACACTCAGTGTAAGAGCAAATGAAAGAATGGATGAAAAAGTACTTTTGCAAATTATAAAGCTCTAAGTAAAATGTGAGTTTTATATTTACTATTAGTTAACTTATCCAGCAATTTAGATTGATGCTCTGTCTTGCTACCAAAATAAGAACTACAGAGGACTTTTTTTTAATGATAATGAACATCTTGAAAGTGTTAAAACCTTTTTTGCTAATAGTGTGCATCTAAATATTCAATGTTGATTTTTATAAACACCAGTTAATACCTTTTTGTACTTTTTGTGTGGTTTGTTTTAATCAATTACTTATTATCCCTAAAGTCTTCCCTAATGCAATCAGCCTTCTTCCAAACTCAGTTTAGCTAGATATGTTATTGTTTCAATTTTAAAAGATATTAAGAATCTAGTTTTACCACCCCATAATTTCTACTATAATATCATTTAATGTTTTGAATATAAAAACTATGATAATTAATTTCAGTTATCTGGTTTCTTACTACCCCCCTCCAATTTTCACAAGCAAATATTTAGGCTTTAATTATAAATGTTATCAGTTCATTTAAATCAAGGTGGGCCAATGAAAATCAGATATGACAACTGATGAGAATTTTAATATGTTGTGCTTATTTTTTTCTTCATGTTTTCTGGATCTGGATTATTTGTTATAGAAATGGTAATTTTCATAGGTGTAGTTATAGTTTCTGGCAAGATGAGCTGTGTATAGTGTTTAAAAAATTAGGCTTTGAAATAAAACAAATCTTTATTTCTACAGACACATTTACTTGCTGAATGGTACAACACTGACCTATTATTTAATTTTCCTGGGCCACAAATAACCTTCTCTGTAAATTGTGGATAATACTAGTGATTTTATCATAGGATCATTGTGAAATTAAACAGAGGTGAATGGAAAGTATGTGGCAGGGTTCCTGACCATTAGCATAACATAAAGTATTTAACATTAACAAATAGTTTTATGGAAAACATAGTATGTGCCAGCCATTGTGCTTAGCCCTAAATATACTCTAATAATTTTTTTAAAAATCAAATACATGAGAAAAAAAAATCAAAGATTTCCAAGAGTGTGTTAACAAAAAAAATAAGGTGAATGAAAAACTTAAAAGTTAAACTGAGTGTCTGTAGCTTAATAATTTTGGACTACTATTTGTAAAATTAGAAGATATGAAATATATTTTCATGTAATCTAAATTATCCTAAAAATTTTACTAACTGAACGATTCTTTACCACATCCCAACTTCACTAGAATGAAACCATATGAACTCAGAGGTACTGCCTATTATAGTCACCATTATTCACTGCCTATCCCTAGCACCTGATACCTGGTTCACAAAATGACCACACAAATAGCTGTACAAAGAATGAATGCACTTAAAAATTACTAAATTTACTTTAACAGTTAAAATATTAATTTAAAAATTTATTATTTTAAATTCAATTGATTTAATAAATAAATATAGATATAAATATGATTAATTAATTAATTTAAAATTACTAAAGTCCTGCCTATTCCAAGAATACGTAAGGCATTAGCTTAAACATTTTGAGGGAATTAAAGATAAACTGGTGATGAATCTGACTCCCAAAAAAAGAATGAGGAAAATATTCATATTCACTAAGATATTCATAATGAGACAATAAGATATAAGTAATTTCAATACAGGTAGATTTCAGAGGATGGAACTGTTATATCAACCATCAAAGAGAAAATTAAAGCTTTTTCTTTTAATTTACATTTTTAATCCTCACTGGAGTAATACTTAAAAACATGGCACTTACACACCAACTTGGTATATTTCAGGTTTGTATTTTATTTGGGTGAATGTTTAAAATATCTGACTTTAAATATCTTCAGTTGATGCATGTATTCTCCATTTTACTTCAAACTCTACCTCTCTATACTCTCATAAATCATATGGTTTAACTTCAAAAGTTTCTACTGCCATTCTGATAGGCATGATAGACAACCCACAGCATCTATTAAATAAAGTTTTACACTGTCTAGCAAAGGATAATTAATGATGATAGGCTCATGAAAAACACAGTTGAGACACAGTGATGTACAAACTAGAAATCCAAAGAAACACTATAGGGAAGGGAAAAAGATGTGGAAGAGAATTGTCAGGAAGTCATAGCAAAATCCAATCAAAATTGAGCTATTCCTATTAAAGTGATCTCACTATCCACAGATACGTGAAGGATGGAACACTTCAACTACTGGGCACTGCTCCTGCTGTAGGACATGGCAGGTAAACCCACTCTCAGAGCCACCAGTATGCCTCTGTTCACTACGGTTTGCCACTTATAGTCATCAGAAAATCTGATCCCTGAAAACACAGTTTCTATTGGATCTCACTCTTGAGAAAAAGGTCTGATAGATTTCTCATATCTATAATCACAGCTAAAATTATGTTCTAAAAGCTTTTTGTCACACATTCATGATTCTAATTTTCTGATTGCATATAGTAATCATTTCTTCCTTTTACTTTTTACATTCAAAATAGATCTGATTGCTGGGTGCCTGGAGGCTCAGTCATTAAGTGTCTGCCTTCAGCTCAGGTCATGATCCCAGGGTCCTGGGATCAAGCCCCACATCAGGCTCCCCGCTTGGCGAGAAGCTTGCTTCTTCCTCTACCACTTCCTCTGCTTGCTCTCTCTACCACGTTCCCTCTCTTTCTGTGACTCTCTGTCAAAAATCTTAAAAAAAAATAGTTCTGATTGAATAACATACACCTATAAGAAAGAGGATACATATAAATGGATATTCAATACCACAGTATATAGTAGACACCAGCAGTGCTCAATGCAGAACTTTTCACATTTACTAGTTCACTGTGCACTAGCCTGATGTTCAAGTACCAGCATGTGCATTTCTTTCTAAAGTATTTGGATTCAACAACCCAAGAAACTACTCACCCTCAAATCCTTGTCACCGGTCTAACTCTGAGGTACTGCAAACTAAGACATAGTAATAGCAAATTTTCACAGTCATCTAAAATGTAGAATTTGACAGATTTAAACAAGTGTGATCTTGTTAATATTTATCAAAGGATCTTTGCCTGTAATACTAACACATTCAGTGTGTTTAGTTTAGCTAAAATGGCTTCTCCACAAATACCACTTTTCAGTAGTTTCTACTGTATCTGAAAGAATATGAGAAGGGTTCTTTAAACCACTTCCTCTCTTTTAACTCACCTCTGATTCCTACTGAAATTAAACCCTACTGGCTACTTCCATATGCACAGTTATTATACCTTCACTGCAGGGTCCAACATGAAAAGAAATTATAAGTGGAATAGAATCTTAACTTGTCTCTCCAAAAGTAAATGGAAGTGAAAAAAAAGTTACTTAAGTATTGCTCATTTAATATCTATGTTCCCTTTTACAAGTTTGAGTCTATATAAAGAAAAAAATCACTCAATTCCTTTTTTTTTTTTTTAAAGATTTTATTTATTTGACAGAGAGAAACACAGCGAGAGAGGGAACACAAGCAGAGGGAATGGTAGTGGGAGAAGCAGGCTTCCTGCAGAGCAGAGAGCCCGATGCGGGCAGGCCCCTGGGATCTGACCTGGGCCGAAGGCAGACGCTTAACGACTGAGCCACCCAGGCACCCACTCAATTCCTTTTTTTAACAGCATTCACTTTTACCATAACTGGACACAAAAATTATAAGCAAATTCTCAGCGGTGATAAAGGTGCTTAGAAGCACAGAGCCCCAGCATGACAGGCCAGTGAAATCTGGGAATCATAAACAGACAATGAGAAGGACTGTCATTTGAGAAAGACACAGCACAAGGGAAAAGAGCTCAGCAGAAATTAGGTAAGGATTCCCGGTTACCAAGATAATTGTTTTATAGAGCCATCAAAAGTTATCTTACAAAGCCAACTGTTTTGTTCTCCCATCCAAAGGTGAGAAAACACTTTTAAATTGTGAAAACAGTAGCCTTGGCAACACATGTGTAATAATTACTTTTTGCTTATTTAGAAATTTGTAATTAAAGTTACCAAGCAGAACATGAATCTCACTTGTTTATGATGTGCTTTGTTACGACTTTCTTTCCCTAGACAAGCTTTCAACAGTTGTCTCTTTCAAAGTCTAGGTCATCCATTTACAGCATCTTCTCCACAACCTTGTCAGTCAGTTCATTTTTATCACATTTTTCACATTACCCTTTTCACTTATCTTATTTTTCTCTCTACTTCATCTCTCATTTTATTATATGGTATTAGTTAGCATGTGTGTTTTCTCCTAATAATGCAATGCTGACAACTCCAAACCCCTTAGTAATTTCTCCATTCACTCTTCCCACATGTTTAGTCATGTCTTTGAGCTCATTCTTCCTTGATATATTTCTATTTGCAAAGGCCAGGATGGAGAGGTATATGCTACCGATCTATGCTACCAATAATGTGATTCAAACACATCAGCATATTGTGGTAGCTTGCTAGAAATGCACATTCTCAGGACCAGCTAAGACCTACTTGAATCAGAGCCTGCCTTTAATGAGACTTCACATTATTCATATGTAGTTTAAATCTTGACAAGTCTTGATAAGGTAATATAGATGGTAATGTGTGGAATTTATGGCTGTTTTAAAATTTTATACCAGGCAATTGCATCACTGGATCAGGGTCAAGTGCTAGAGCAGAAACTACAAAAGAAAAGAAGGAAAAAAAAAAAAAAAAAAAAGAGCACCTACCCTAGGGAATTCTGGGAGCTCCAAGTTAAAGAAAAGGACAGGAGTAGAATGCAAGGCAACATAGAATTTTTCTGAGGAAGTGCACGTGATTCCAATTACCTAGTTCAAAGGGCCTTTAGAGAATTCTAGTCCAACTCAGGAAAAGCATCAATAGCCAAAAGACCCTATCTTAAAGAGAGAACACAATGGTGCCTAACTTATGGATCACGAGATTCACCCATAACGGAATGGATTGGAGTCTTCCACATTCTCCACCATCATTCCCTCACTCTATTTCCTCTTTCATTTTCTTCATCCATCAACTTCCTGGACTTCTCTTTTCCCTTAACCTAGATCCCAGAGTTAGTGGTTTTTAAAAATTTATTTATTAAGTATTACTGACATACAATGTTATATTAATGTCAGGTTTACAACACACTGATTCAGTAATTCTATATATCACTCAAAGCCCACCACAAAAAGTATAATCATTTGTCAGCATACAATGTAATTGAAATATTACTGACTATATTTCTTATGCTGTATTTTTCATCTTCATGACTTATTTATTTTATAACTGCAAGTTTGTACTTCTTAAACCCCATTACTTATTTGGCGATCCCACCCACCCGCCCACCCACCTCCTCTCGAACAACAACCAGTTCATTCTCTTTACTGAAGAGTCTGTATCTTTTTTTGTTGGTTTGTTCATTTGTTTTGTTTTCTTAGATTATACACATAAGTGATATCATATGGTATTCATCTTTCTCTGTCTGCCTTATTTCACTTAGTATAATACCCTCTAGGTCCATTCGTGTTGTTACAAATGACAAGTTATCATTCCTTTTTTTACCGCTGAGTAATATCCCATTGTATGTATACTGCATCTTCTTAATACATTCATCTACTGATGGAATTTGGGTTGCTTTTAAGGAAACTCTCATGAACTGTTGGTGGAAATGTAAATTGGTGCAACCACTATGGAAAACAGTATGGAGGTTCCTCAAAAAAAGAGAAGTAGAAATATCATATCACATGGCAATTCCACTACTGGGTATTTGCCGCGGACTGACTCAGCTCGGGGAGACGTCAGGCCGAGGGAGAGCGGGGTCTCGGTAGTAGGGAAGGCACGGGTTCGGCGAGGTGACGGACAGAATGCACACACACAAGAGAGGAGGGTGCAAACTGCCGTACTTTATTCTTCCAGGATAGGGTTTATATATCTTTTGCAAGCGGATACAGAAGCGGAATTGGGTAAATGCTAGGAGGTCTGTGTACAATCATATGGTTTCTTTTCCAAGTAATCCATTAAACTTCTTTAAAGGTCATTATTATTTTTA